>VZTI01001053.1:864189-1078379 GCA_013397865.1 Struthidea cinerea | reverse complement strand
ATCCTGCCGTGTAATTGAGTATCTAAAGTAAGGAACTTTTTGATCTAAAAAATCAATTCCTGTGTTCAAAAATACCCCAGGATGAAGGATGAATTCAGTATCTGGAAAAGTTAACTGAACCACACAGTATGACTATAACCGAGAACTTGTAATGATTTCAGGAAAATGAAAGTCTTTTTCATCTCTAACTTGGATGACTCCAAGATCTGATTCATTATATTGCTAATAACTGGGCAGCACAGCAGGGATCTGCATGATCTGTGGTAATGTTCAGAGTCTTCCAGTAGGACAGTAATGTTTTCCTGTAGCATCTCCAGTCACCATCCTTATTTGGTCCATCTGAAGAGATGGAAGGCAAAACACTCTTTTAAAAAGAAGCACAACTAAACTAATTAAGAAAACAACCATCACGTTTTCAAACAACAGTTCATTGGAACTAGTGTCTGTTCTCTGTGATGAAGAGAGTAATTAGAGATTTAATTACTAGAGTTTATCAAATAGCAATGACTGTTTTACTTAATCTGTGTGTTCTTCCCCATCAGAGAACTTGCCTTGCTCCTTTGTGTTATGTGACCCTTTGTGTTGCTGAGATCATTAACCCTCTCTGGCTGGACACAGCTACACCAGGTGCTCTGTCGGTGAGGTTGCTACAGGACATTGTTAGAAAGGGCGGAAAATGGAGAGGAGGAACCCTGGCAGGCTGCTCCTGCACATTGTGCTGGCCTGTAGCATACTGCTTTTCATCCCCAGATTGCCATGCCCCTTGCAAAGGCATCCTTTGCATCAGTTTGGAGACAAGCAGTATAAGAAAGGAAAGATTTAAGGACTTTCCATTTAAGAAAGAAAAAAGTGAATAACAAAGACAGGTATGTAGACCTAATCTTCATCACTGCTAATGACTGCATCCATGGGACTCACTCCCTTCTAATAGAGGATAAATGTAGGTCATCCCTTTACTCTTTCTGAGGTTTCCCTCTGAGACTGGCTTTCTCTGCTGATTTTCACTCTTTCAAAGAACACTTTAAAGTTGGACATATCTATTTAAAATAAAGAATTCTTCAAAGAGCGGTAAGAAGAAAACTATTGGCATTTCTCTTCTTTCTTTCTTTCTTTCCTTTCACAAAACCAGCTAATATTTCAGCTCCAAATAAGGATGTTAAAGGGTGGCACTTTTCCTGTCACCAATAGCTTTCACCTTCTTTGAAGGAAATAAAAAGGAGCAGTAACAATTTTCTCCCTCTTTACTGATCATTTTTTACTCATTTTAATATCTTATTTATGCACTTAGTGATATGGTCATTTTAGCTGCTGCCATGACAATAAAAGCTAGATGTTAAGAGTTCTTTTCAGAAATAGCCTTATTTTCTGGTAATGACAAACTTGTGTCATCATTGTAGCAAATGCATTTCCCCTGCACTGAAACTATTGAGGGCTGGGAGTGCTGAACTAAGAGTTGAGAGAGGTGAGTTGCCTTTTCACCAGCAGAACCTGAGTAGTTCTTTCCCTCTTAACAAAAATGGCATAATGACGATTTTTGGCCCGCACATGTGCCAGTAAGACAAATAGACTCAGAGACTGAATGGCTCAGTTATGCTTTTCTAACATACTTGTAGTTCCTCTGGACATACTAATCAGTGCTGACAAAATCAAAAAAGTTTTGAACCAAAGACTAATTATTATGCTTGACTTTGTACAACACACTTAGAAATAATCACAGCTCAGACACTCAATTCCTGCAAGTGATAATGCTTCTGACGGTATTTAAAGACTTTGCACATTAAGAGGGTGGAGAAAGTCTCTGAAGTTTTTCCTCACCAAAGAAAATCCCCTCAAGAGAATAAAGATTGAATTCAGAGAGTGTCATATTCCTATTAATAGCCAAATTGGAGATGAATGAATCTGATCAAATCCTGTAATTATTACCAGGAGATATTGATGAAATCTCAGTGTAATTTTCTATTCCTAATTTCTTTTCCTATATATAACAGTCTGCAAAGTGCTTCAGGGTGCCTTTGAATGAAAGTAGCAGATATTAGCGCGAGATTTATCATTGTTTTGATTATGATCATCTACTTCTTCTTTATAAGCATTCTGTGGTATGTAAAGAAGAAATGCATTATACATGTATCAGCAAATGACATAGTCGAAGTAATGATAAGATTCTGTATCGTTATTAATTTGTTTATATAATGATTTAATACAACCAGACTTCTGCTACTGGAGTAATTTATTTTCTCTGATTTTGTTAGACTTCACTTAATTATCAGTCCAGCCAAAGACAAAGTAAAACAAATGAAGAATATACTTTAGGTAGGAATGGACTCAATTTTAAAAGATATGGTTTCATGAGTTGAGGAACTGAAGTTATTTTGATAATACAAATAAAACACCCACTGGACTAGAAACGTAGTGTTAAGCACATAAAATTTAGTGATTAGCAGTGGTCTGAAGAATGCAAACTCCAAGTACGACCATTCCAAACGTATACAATTTTCCATCTCTCACAAGACCCAGCTTTTTACTATGTAAGCACCTCTGTATTAATCCCTGCATTTCCATAATCTATTTGAGGGAGGTATAAAGCAGTTTAGTCCAGTTAGGATCTGCAAACAGATTCCTGTAAAAACACTGTGAAGAGCACAGACATATAAAATACTGGTATTTTCTCCCATCCAAAAATATCTGGCAAGAATTTCATTTATATTAAAACTGCTCAGAAGAATGAATATTACAGACAATTTAATGAACAATGCAATTTTGGCAGCAAATCTGGAAGTGAGTTACTTGGAAACATGCAAGCTCTAATTAACAGAATTAAAAACAGGGCAGACAAAAACCAGGATTAAAGCAAATCTAACTAAGTCTTGAAAGGTTTTGATAAAATTTAGCTAGCTTTTTAGTAGACATACTGTGCAGCACAAAAGCCATGCTTTTAGATTCACCCTGTACCCAGGGCTCTGCGCTTTGGAATGAAAAACTGCAAACCATATACTCTAGGACAAAAGTTTTTATTTCCACTGGATTTTGCTGTTCTCAGGGATTCTTGAGGCTCTTTTGTCCCTTTCCTGCATGTCTTGTCACCTCAGATGCCCTTATATGTTAAGCTGGAGCTAATGACTCACCCTTGATTTGTCTGACAAGGGGTATTATGGAAAATTTCTCATTACTGTACAGGGTCATAAAAACTGACAGATGATCATAATTTAAGGTTTTTTTTTAATACACTGGCATTGGACAGGATGAGATCCTCGGAAATACATGGTTCCTAATGGCAAAAGAAGGAGGAACTCTTACAGTTAAGACTGATCTTAAGGCAATTAAACTTCTCTCTAGCATGCATAAAATATTTTTACTTTTGAGCGCATTCACCCTCCTGAAAGTCCAAACAATTTGATGAAAGATCATCTAATCCCAGCATCCAGTTTAAAAACATAAGTCCATACTTTGACTTCTATTAGTAAAGATCAATTACACCAAAGACATGAGTCTGATGGTGCAACATTCACAAGTAATCCTTGTTTAGAAATCACCAAATATTGCATTGACTAGATTTAAATTAATTTAAGGGGAGATACACTGAGAAATTGGTTAGAAATATGTCGCATTTAAAAAATCCATCAGGAAGGAGACTGAGGAAGTTGACACTGGTTCTACAGGTTCTCTTGCCTGAAAGGACTTCTTGACTTTCCTTTCAAACAGGAGTTTGTGAGAAGCTGAGTAACCACAGCAAAGGTGAATAATGGACAGAGCAAATGGGGCTCTGCTTTCTTTTGAACAATATGGAACCAGTTTCTGGCAAAAATCTGCCTTTTCTGAGTATTTGCTCATATTCTCCTTCCAAAAGACCAGTGGAGACAGAAAGTCTCTTCAAGCAGAGCAGCTCCTCTTACAAACTTCAATTCTTTAGTGTTATTTCAAAGAAATAAAGGAAATTTAGGGATTCTCTTCTTTTGAGGTCCAGCAACTCTTCTGACTTGAATGTTAATTTTTCTGATTTCTATGCTGAGATATTTTAAGAATGAAATCCAGGAATTCTACCATGCTGTAATTGATCTTTGCATCTGTCAACAATTTAATCAATTTTATGTCTGAGTTTTAATTTTTTTAAAATAAGTCAGGGAACATATGTGGCATTTCCTTTAGAAGAAATGCTAAATTCGGATGTCCCTTTCACCTTGGGTAATTACAGAGACAAAATTACTTGGGATTCAGCTGAAGCCAAGAAAAGAAACTTCTCCTGTGAAAGTAGAGCTGAAAATGGATGACATGGGAAAGGAAAAATTGACATTGGAAAGGGCAACAGCTTGCTCAAATAATTTTTTTTATGTTAGTTCAATTTCATTTGGCATTTTTAAATCAGTATTATCATTTGATCTCAAAATATTTCAAAATTTGAAAATTCTTTTAAAAAATAATAGTTTATAAAAATATTAAAAATATCCTACAATTAACAATGTCCAAAAAGCTTTCTAGTCATCCTAAAATTTGAAATGCTTTGTTCTATGACAGAAATGAGAAAACTCTCCTCTGAAGAAGTGTAATCAATTGAAGGACAATAAACTAAACACTCCATTCAGCTACTCAACATGCCCCAGACAATTAAATGTCTGTCTTTCTATATCACTTTGACAAAGAGAAACCTAAATTTATTCCATGATCCCATCACAGAGGCCGAACCTTCCCATGGAACAGCACCTACTTTAGCTCTGAGGGAAGAAAATCATGAAGGGACTCTACTGAGTATTACCACCTGTTTTAAAAATTACCGAACTTAAACCACCAAGAATTTAAATTACACTTTTGTCTATCTGAATGCATTACAGTGATGGTAATAGTTTACTGTGTGGACACTAGAAGCACTTATCTAATGGAATGGGTGTTTTTCATATCTGCACTACTGATTGCACAGCTCCAAGGTCTATGCAGATAAATGATGAATTCTTTACTTAATCTATTCTACTGACTAGCCACAAGCCTTTGGCTCACATCCCATCAAACTATCAGACCAAATGTACTTCTGGTAGGATTTTTAGGGCACAAGGATCTGTATTGGAAGAAATATTAAAAAACTCAGAGCAGCAGCTCAGAGGCTTCATTTCTTGGAGTTCTTGACAACTTTGACAGTTTTATTTTGTGTGACTGAAAGAGCTAAATAAAAATAATTGACTATGGCACGACAAAATAACAGATGGCTGTAGTTAATGCTGACTTCAGACCCTATACGCCGGTTGAGTTCAATACGGCACTGAAGTGCATAACTTTGTGTTGAATTTGGTCCAGAAAACTGAAAGAAGTATGGTACTTCCTGCATCCAGAAAATGTCAGTAAAACCCATTTGTATAAGCATCTACCATTACTCCTACCCTTCCACTGGCACTTCCTGCAGTGTTCATCCACACACCCCATCTATGCATATACCTCATACAAAACCGAAACCCCTCTAATGCAGGCACATTGGGAATATAATGATGCTGTGATTTAGCTCACATCTTGCGTTGCTTGTATAGCTTTGACACCAAATATTTAGGGAAGAGGTCTCTATTGATCACACCCTGGAACAGAGCACTTCATTAGACAACCTCACAAAATCTCCATATGTATGAGAAGTATGACCAAAAAGGGCAATAAAGCAGGTGAAGGGTGTGCAGCACAAGTCCAATGAGGAGCAGCTGAGGGATCTGGGGTTGTTTAGCCTAGAGAAAAGGAGGCTCAGGAGAGACCTTATCACTCTCTACAGCTACCTGAGCAGAGGTTGTAGAAAAGTGGGTGTTAGCATCTTCTTCCAAGTAACAAGTACTAGAGGAAATGGCCTCCAGTTGCATCAAAAGAGGCTTAGATTGGAAAAACATCACAGGTGACATCTTGGATGATGGAAAATTTAAGTTACTTGCTAGACATCACATACAAAAAAGCATACCAGCACCCCTCTTCTAAATAATAATCTAAGTAGCCAATAAAGAGGCAAAATATAGGAGAAGAAGTAATGTCACATCTTATTAAAATTCCACCTTACTATTTGACTATTTATTTCCTTTCTGTAAAGGCCCCTACCACATCTTTACTGATTTTTAAGAAAACTTAGGTATTTGAGTCTATTTTTCAGTAAGCTCTCTCCATTCTACCTGACCTCAAAGTTTAATTGTACCAAACACAACAACTTTCTGTATCTATAATCAGTTCACATTCCGTATTTTAAGGGTATTGCACATAATCTGTGCCCCCTCAGAAGATCCCAGTTTCAGTCCTTAGAGGCAACTATCACACTGTACTTTAATTTTGTCTCCAGTATCAGCCCCAGAAGATTGCTTCCCATTTTACTTTCATGAGTGTGTGGAAGAAGGCAAATCCCCAGCAGCAATCCTTCTCTCAAAGTGGCACTTACCCCATCAGGACAGATGACCAGTTTTATTTAGTCTTTCTTACACAGCACATAGCTTGTACATCTGTAGCTCTTTTCTCCTGACAAAGATTTCCTAACCTACTGCTATTCGAAGCTGGAATCACTGATCCTACAAATTATTATTTTTTCTTTCTGCTTATCTAATAAATAGAACAGTTGTTTCTAACTGAAAAATGATCAGCAAAAGTAATCTAAAAATGAGTTCCACATCAGGACTGTGGAATTTTTCATGTTGTTTAATAATTCGTTAGACCTGTGGAAGGTAGACCTTTTAAATGATCCTGCAACTGGTGAGTGAATGGGGAATAAAGAGGTACTTAAAACATGCCAAAATCAAACGGAAGAAGAAATTTGTAGCAACCATCGCTAATAAAACATCATACTGAAATGAAACCTTAAAGGATCATCTACAAATTGTGCTATAAACATAATGAATGATGTTTCTATGTCTACTGAGGAAGGAAAGTGGGGTCTATTATCATGAAAGCACTCTAGTTAGGAGAAGAATTAAATGTCCCACTACAAAATATTTTAAATGTACACCCATTCATCAGAAATAATTATTTGAAACTGAATGCTCCAAGATATTCAAGCACATTTAAAGCAATGGTGCAGCATAGAAGTAATTAACAGAGGTCTTTATTCACTATGTAAACACTTTGCTATCAAGCACAAGCAAAACTAGGATACTTTCCCTCTGCTAGTAAACACGCACATATATCTCTCAGAATTGATTTAATTTCAATTAAGTTCCTTTTTCACTGCTTTTGCTAAAAAGATGGATGACCTTGGTTTGTAGTGATATGCAAATTTATCTGCATATCAGATAAATTTGGTTAATTTCTTCCTGACCTTTTTGTGTTTTTAGGATATCATTACCTCTCGTCTGTGTGTGTGTATATCTCCACACACAGTGGAGTAACTGAGAAAATAAGAAAGGAGACAAGGTACTGTCTTGGAATGACTTTATGATGTGTATTTCTTATTGTTGCTTTATGTTTAGAAATCAACTTTGTGATTTTTTGTGCCTTTAAACTGAGCCTGAGAGGGGGGAGAGAAAAAAAAACTGACAAAACTTTTCAAAACAGTTGTTCAAGGACACAGATACACTCCTCAGTTTCTGGCTGTGGCAGCAAGAGGGGAGGAAGCACCCTCCTTGCTTTTCAGCCAGCTTTCGGCTCTTTTTCTCCGGAGGGAGACGGAGAGTTGAACTTTGTTTTTCCTGGGACTTTGGTTTTCCCCTTCTTCTCTTCTGGACTGTTTCAACATCAGAACACATTGGGAGAATTTTCCACCAAGGCACCGGGAGGTGGGCCCACACCGACCCAGCTCCGAGGAGGAGGAGAGAGACCACACTTACAGAAGGACTCTGAAATCTTCCCAGGTTTCTCTCCACAGTGAGAGGTTTTATTATTTAGCATTATTATCCTTTCCCTGTGTGTTTGTTAAATAAATTGTTTTTTATCTCTTTCCTCTGAGGAAAATTTCTTTTTTCCCAAACCTGGTGGAGGAGGAGTAATTGTAACCTGACTTCTATCAGAAGGTACTTTCCTCCAAATTTGGCCAAACCAGCACAGGTACTTACTGAAGTTTAAAAAAAACCCTGTAATTCCTGAAATGTGTACAACTCTGTCAGCTCCAGAGGCAGCTGGGTTATGTGGGACTGTACACAGAGATTCTCTCACTGCATTTACTCTGAGCATTATGAGAAAACTGAGTGACAGAGATTAGGATTTGAGCCACAGGGAAGGCATGTTATGCCACACTTTGTGCTAAATATTAGGTCAAATGCAGATGCCCTTGTTTAGAAAAATCTGTTTTTCTGCACTGACTGTACAGTGTCAAGCATTTGTTTAGCGTTTTGTTGATCACACTTATACAGGATTAGTGACATATTCATTAGCCAGATTGCTCCACTTTATTGCTCTGATGGGTTTCCATTATCCTTTCTGTTAGCCTTTGAGCTCAACTTTCCTTACATTACACATCACCACTTTTTTTCTCTACAAAAGACTGGCACAGACTTGGCAGAATTCACCATTCATATCCTAACACAATTCCATCTGAGCCGAGCCTGCCTTTTCCTAGCACAATACTTGATGAACTCCCCCAAGATTTTTTCTACCAAGTCTGCTGTGACAGCCCTGACTGCATGGACTAAAATGTCTCTGGGCCACAGGCTTCTAACAACCTGTGACAATATGGTCATGAACAAAGGAGGCTGATGATGAAGTGAGTGAGATTCCCCCTCCTTCTTATCTATAAGAATGGTGCTTTTCAGGACTCCAAGCAATTCTGGGTAGATTTTACAGGGAAGCTGACCCTGAAGCAATCGGGTTGTGCTTCTCTGGTATTTCAGAGTGTGACATTTTTTATCAGCATTAGGTGAACACAGAAATTAAAATATAATATAGCAGAGGTCCAAAGGCCTAGGGCTCACAGTATTCACAGAGGGTACACTGAGAGCCTCGCCAATGTTAAGCTGCATTTCAATGGGTAGGTATGTTAATTTGCCAAATGTTGATGCTTCTTTTATAACACCTTAAACATAGTTTACTGCAGATGCTTCTTGCCTTAAAACAATGAGATAACTATTGCCTCATGGGCATAGGGATACCAAGAAGTCTATCACTTCTACCTCTAGCAAAGACTATGCAGGCAATGCAAGGAAGGTTGCAGTCGCCGATGACAGCTCTCTGCTACTGCAGGCAGCCACGTCACCTAATCTCTTGCAGAATCTGAACATATCTGCACTAGTTCAATCCAGGAGGGAGATAATTTTCTTTACAGTAGCTCCTGTGGTGCTGTGGTTTGAATTTGTGACCAAACCAGTACAACATAGGGATGTTTTTGTTATTGATCAGCAGTGCTTACATGGTCAAGGCCTTTTCTGCTTCTCACATCATCATGTGAAGGAGGAAGGTGAGATATTCAGAGTGATGGCATTTGTCTTCCCAAGCAGTCTTCACACATGATGGAGCCCTGCTTTCCTGGGGATAGCTGAAGGCCTGCTTGCCCATGGGAAGTGGTGAATGAATTCCTTACGTTGCTTTGCTCAAGCACGCAGCTTTTGCTTTAGCTGATAAACTGTCTCTATCTCAACCTACAAGATTTTGGACTTTTCTAAATCTCTCTTTCATCCCAGTGAGCAAACTGCTGTATTGAACTTAACAGCCTGCTTAGGAAGAATTTGTCTGTTCTTCCCCCCTACTCTTATCTAAAAGCTATTCCAGAATGGCATTCTTCATTGAAAATGTTACAAAGTACACAGTGCTCGCATCATCCATTTATAGACCTGTTTTCCATGACTCTGTTAAATCTTTTCCTGAATCCTTGTCTGCTTGCACAGCCTCCTTCTGCAGCCAGTTCCAAAAGTTCAGTAGCGAAAAGTAGTACGTTTTCTCCATCTGTTTAAATCAGGTCTTATTCCAGATAGCAGGTTGGTACCAGCCTTTGGTGTCTGTGCTCTGCTTGTGGGCACTGTGCAATGGTGTTCTATTGCATGTGAACTTCCCATCTTTTTTTTTTTCCTCTGGCAGAAGACAAGAAGTGGTTCTACATGTATGTAACAACGATACCCCTGTTCCTTCTGAGCAGGTTATTCCATTGCCCTCAAGGGCACAAACCAGAAATCAGGTCAGCAAGGAAATTATGTTCACATTATATAACAAATCACTAAATCACGGAATGGTTGGGATTGGAAGGGGCCTCCAGAAATCATCTAGTCTGACCCCCTTCATAATCTTCCAGAACGGTGTGAGTTAATAGTTTTAAAAGATCTTTTTCTTTAAAAAAACCCCATGTTTACAAACAATAATAATCTGGTTTAAGATTATAGAGGAGTCACCGATAACAAAGCAACAGAACCTGGAGGTTTGCCAACACATTCTTCAGCTGTATCAATATAATTTATACTGAATTTATATGTATTTATACAAGATCATAAGTGATTTGCAAGCATTAATATATCAGAAGTGGAAACTGAAATTAGGTAAGAATCATGAGGAGGTAGGTGCTATAAATTTTCAAAGTAAATCACTAGAAGGTACTTAAGAAAATTGAGTAAGTTAAGAAAGTTAAGTAAAGGCAGGTTGAGTTGGTAGGCTAGAAAACCAAGTACACAATTTTCTTCATTATACAACTAAACGAAAGATGTAACTAGAGATATAATCATCAGTATGTCCATTTCCTCCTACAAACTTGAACTATTTCAGTCACACATTGTTATGTTTGTCACCTATAAATAAGTACTCCATATATAAATTCTCTCAGTTAGAAGACAGAATCAGCATAAATATTGTATGTAGTAAAATACAAGATTAGCGCATGCATTCAAAAAACACACAACTTATTTAGCAACTGAAGCTGAACTACTACTGTAATAATGAAAGCAGAAAGAAAACCATGTTTTGCCTACATACTGATTCCTTATAATATATATTTCATCATGTTTTGCAGATGACAAGAGCAAAACTGACATCGAGTCAGAGAAGAAACAGACCCTGAATTTTACAAAGAACTGCAGCTTGTTCAGTCTGCTTACCCGCCGAAAGTGAACCCACTCATAATCCACTAAAAAACTGTTGAATTTTTCTAGGAAACAAAACCAGCTGCCAGAAAGAGAAGAAAGTGTTTCCAGATGCTATTCTTTTTCCTATTTACTGAGGGGTTTTCTGTTTGGTTGGGTTTTTTTGTGAAGTTGTTTCTTTTCTATTGATTTGTTCCATCCCATGACAGGCAAAAAAATGTCAACAAATAAACATATTTTGAATCACAGAATTTTCTTAACTTCCCTCAGTATTTCTTTCAAAATACTGATGATATTACGTGGAGATACAGCTAGAAAGCAGAAGTGAGAGCACTGCTGAACTCATGTCAGAAGTGAACGCGCTAACGCTGCTAGGCCGCAAACCATGGCAGGCAGTACGGCCTACCACGAAACAGCAAGCATGAGTGAATGGCATGCCAGGAATGTACCTGTGTTGGTCAGTGCTAGCCTTTAGTTTTGCAATGTTATTAGGAAACATAGATATGGTTGTTATAGTGATTGCTGCTTATATAAGAATCTATTTTTACTTACTGATGAAAAGGTATAAATACATAGCTCTGTATCAATAAAATCGGCTTATTGCATCCAAGCAATCTGCCCCGTCTCTTCCATCGCTGACCGTCACGCGACAATATTAGGCCTGTAATTTTACAAGGACTTTATAGCCAATCATAAGATCATTGCATCATTTTGCAACTAAATGAAATCCAATGATTTGCAACTAAATGAATTCCGAATTTCAGGAAATGCACATAAGCCAGAAACAGCACATCACTTAACAAATTTTAGTAGAAAATAACTGGAAGATCCCAGTATTAACAAGCCTAAACCCGGCAAGCTGTGCAACTGGGCACTTCACTATTCAGCTTGGACAGCATATTGGATATACTAAAGCTAAAAAGTTATTCCTTACCCATTTCTTATAAATGAAAGAAGAAATAAAAATCTGAAGCATGCACTAGGCAGTGTGCTGTAACCTTCAATGCTTTTACTTCAGACTTTTCCACCCCCTCTATAACTAGAGTGCTCTTCCATGGCAACAGGAGAGGGCCAATTCTACAAAAGGTGGTAAGAAATACCTGCTTTATTCAGCAACAGCTGGTTCAAATCAAATGTTCCAGTCTTTGAAAGGGTACCTGCCGTCCTTACATCACCACATTACATCACGACAGTGGTCAAACACTGGCACAGGATCTCCAGAGGAATTCCGGGATGTCCAGCCTTGGAGGTTCTGAGCTCAAATGGACACAGTCCTCAGCCAGTTTGATTCCACCATCCTTGAGCAGCAGGTCGGACTATAAGACCTCAGGAGGCCACTCCCAGGCTGAATTACTCTGTGATCTGATGAGTGTATGTACACATAGTGCAAGACCTAAGCACCCTCAAAGAGTCTCCAAAATTATTTGTCTTTAGGAAAAGTATTTAATAAGCTTTTGCTGCCAAGCTCGGTTTCCTTAATGATTATCTCAGTTCTTCACCTTAGGGTTAAGCAGGTCAATGTCTACCTTCATTCCAAACCTAATTTTGCTTTTTTTCAGATTTCAGAACACAAGATGACATTTTTTCCTGTTCATTATTTAGGTTTGTTCTGCTTCACAATCATCACATGTAATTTAACAGTTAATAATAATAATAATACAGTGATAATAATAAGGTAATAATCAATTGTTCTGAGCTTTCTGTTCACATTTTTTATCTCGTATCTGCTCTCTTGATTCAAGAGCTTTACATCAGTTGATGTTATCAATGTTGTTGGCTTTTCAAGGTCCTTAAAGAAACATATCATTTTTCTGTTTTTAATATCAGGGATTAAAAATTTCTTTTTCTGTGTTTTGGTCTTTTTTATTGAATGGAATGACAGCAAAATATAGGGTCAGTTTTAAGAGCATTATTTGTAAGTCTGCTGTGCAAATCAAAAGTTTGGTTTGATTCCAGAGTTTTATGAAATCCTTTAAACATTTCTAATACAATTTTGCTTCAGGAATAAGTATCTTAGATTTGACATAAGATACTTGAATTCATTCTCTTTTCCAAAATGTTTTAACTCAACAGATGAACTCTTGACCATTAAATGTTACTATGACATATTTTGTCACACCTAGCAAATATCTGGTTTTAGACATGAGATTACATGTTCAGTGATAGCATTTTAGACATTTCTCTTTTATAGAAATAATAGCTGCAAATCTGTTTGTGCTTTTACAGTAGCAGGAAAAAACTTTTGCATCATAGATATAGGTTTCTATACTTACTGTATTTTTTATCACATTTTCTAACAACAGATTTTAGTTTATTAACTTTATATTTACCTGCTTGCTTGAAAATTTTTTGAAAAATTGTTTTTTCATTTCGCTTTGCTTTCTCTTTAATAATCTATATAAATAAATACATATACACTCAGATACTTCCATAAAGGCAAATGCATAATTTAAACAACAGCCCTAAGGAAGATTTTGTTTCCCTAATCTACAATTAACGTAATCCTGTAATCAACTTCCACTTGACCAAAAGTTGAGCAAAAGATAGTATTTGTGATAAAGGAATACACATAATTAACTGTCCTGAGATATCGGTTTAGACAGAATAATTTCTTCCCAGTAAACCACTTCTTTTTCAGCAAAATACAAAAAAAAAAAAAAAAGCCATTTGAATTCCATCAGGAAACTGGCTCATATAGACACACTTGTACTGTGAAGAATCCATGTAGCATTTTAATTTCAATTTAAAGACTGTTAAAAAAAACTTGAGATAAAAATGCAACAAATTACCTTAGACCTGATTTACTACATCTCCATTGCATACTCAGACAGCTCTTAGAAACGTTGCAGGATCTCCAGGGACTGTATTTTCTAAAGGTAATAATTATCATAAGTATAGTGTTTTGCATGTGAACAGGAGGCAGGGGAAAAAAAATAGCTGGAGGAGGAGGGGTGAAGGTTGGGGGAGGTAAAGAGAGTTGCAGCTGGGACAAAATATCTAGCCATAATTAATTACAGACAAGTAGTAATTTTGAATGTTTAGGGCAATCCAGGAGGGAAGCACGAATGGTAACTAAGATAAACCCACACCTAGTCCATGATATTAAAACATTTTATAGAATTTAAGCTTTTTCTACAAGGCTAACTACAGGGGGAAAAAAAAAAGTAAAAGCAGTCTCCCTTTTCTCTAGGTGAGCTGAACCATTGTTTTTTTCCTCAGTTTCCAGACTTTATGAAAGGTTACGTGATTGCTTTGACTGTTTTTCACAGACAGTGTAAGTCATCTTCCTTTTCACAGTAAAATAATGCATAATGTATATAACAATCATTCCCAGGCAAACACAATGCTGCAGGTGACTCTTGCCTGTTTTTATTTTCTGTTTCTTTATCAGGCCTTTTGCACTGGTAAGAATCTGCTGGGCAAAATGAGAAAAAGACAAGGAACAATTCTTCCTTCAAATGTTGAGGGTTTGCAACTACCTCAGTGATGAACTGACAGGATATTTTGATCAATTGCTCTGAAGACTATATTCCCATCAAGTCTGGGACCTGATACAAAAGATGTATCGTAAGGGCTTCTGGAGTCCTCTCCTCCCCAAGAGCCCTCACTCTCCCCCCCATATGACTATTTCCATTCTTCTCCTTATATCTATGCCTCTATGTATATCTCCTGGTACACCAAAGAGCAAACAGTAAAAACAGATATATCTTTTGTTTACACTGCAGGCTTAACACCTTCAGCTTGATGGACTCCCTTGTGATTGTTTCAGCTAAAACAGGACTGCTAATAGCAATAACAGCCAAGCATGTGCTGCAGGCTTCATCTACCCTATAACACAGGTTGTCATATATTTCAGATGTCTTTGCATCTGACAAAACTGATTCAGAAATAAAAAAGTCAGGGGAGTCCTGCAATTTAAGAAGAAAAGAGTTCTCTTCAAGACTTAAGCAGCATCAGGTACTGACTGTTAAGACATGAGGCTGGTTTCATCTTCATAGCATGGCACTGAAGGCAGGGTCATTAGTCTTTAAGTTAGCCCATAAATAAAAGGTGGAGAAGGAGAAAATAATTGGCAGCTGAAAGTTCTGCAGTGCCCAGCGCTCAATGTACTCTGCCCTTACCTGACAAGCTGTGACAGTAAGGTCATTTGCCTTTAAAGCTAAGACTACAAGCTTTTCATTCAGACTAAAAAGTCTGCATCTTTCTGTGCAAAACATAGTAGACTTTTTTTTTCTTGCTCATTTTATTTGTCACTCACACTAATCATGAAGTTTAATAACAAAAAGAACACAAATGTGCTGGGAATTATATTCAGATCATCTGCATGGTAGAATTAAAACTCACATATCTGCCTTTTCACCTGCTAATTCATAAACATCTCAGAAATTTCTTAGAATACCCTGAGAAAGATAGGACACTTCTAATAACAGCAAGAATATGCCAGAGAATGGTAATTACAAATACCTAATTCTGATAGATTTTTTTTCAGTGCCTCTGTTGAATGATTCTCTAACTTTAAAAAACCTGGATGACACCATCTGTCTGTGACTAGTTGGAACTGAAGTCAGGAAAACCTGAACAGCAGCACTCAGAAGTCAGGTTGTCAGCAGGATGAACACACACTTTTTGACTCCCAACGATTTGGAGAACAAATTAATAAACAAGGATAACGTCTTGTCATCACTCTCCCCTTTAAGTTCATTCATTATTGCTAGCACTGAGAAATGAATGAACCTGAAGTCAAATGGGAATCATCCTCATCCTTAGGAGGTTGTTGGAGCTTGACCATTTTCACATTTACAGCAAGGTAAAAGACTCTGCTCATGATGTATGAGGCAGTACAGAATCCTGTTTCCTCATTCTTAGTTTTGTATTGATTGCAGGAAGAAAAATCATCGTAACTGCACAATAAGCGCACAGGACTGCATAAATAACACTGAGTAAGAAGGGGTATTTTAACAAAGAAAAGGCAGGTTGCCAAAGAGTTATTTCATGTCATATCAATGCCCACATTTTCCCGTGTTTTCAGATTTGGAGAAAGTTAAGACTTTGTTCCTCACATGTCTGGTCACTGCCGGTAGCCACAAGTCTTAAGGGAAATGTTTTCTTTACTCCCAGTGAGCAGGATGATAGCTGAAGTCCAAGGAGGATCAGCTTTCTATAAACAAGGCCTGAATCAAGTCCTGAGGGTGAATAATATAGCAGAGAAAACAGAGAAAACAGAAGTAAAATGGGAAAGTTTCATGATTCATTGAACCTTGAAACTTCTAAACCCCTTAATCTGTATCAGTTCAGGCTGGAAATCTGTCAGTTCCTGTGAGCTACATACCATGGCTGCTGTCAGTACTTGCATGGAACATCTCTAAAAGAGAAAGAGCAATCTGTGTGATCCTAGGTTTGTCTGGATCCTGGAGTAGAGCTGCCAGCTCATTAAAAATACAACACAAGCATTAGGGGCAACTCCAGACAGCAGGTATTGTCCTTCAAAGTCTACATAAAAGCAATAGCCTGAAAACTTACAGTGCAGGAGATGCTATGCCCTTCATCTGCCCTTGGATTAAATTTTAAATCACTCAAATCAGTCTTATATACACATTTATGGTAGGGACCGCACAGCACTGAAGAAGAAAACAGTCTTTTTTTGTTTGTAGACAGCCTTGCATAATAAAACTCTGGATTTTTGCTAGAGTCCTATGGTGGTACTAAGGCACAAGTAAAGGAGAATTTGAAACCTGCTACTCAGCACATCTGCAGCATGGCCAAGTGTTCCATTACAAAATTTCCATCTCTCAAACTTTTAATCTGTTATCAGTAACAAAATCATTCAGCCTTTTCTTGTGGAAGAAGTAAAGAAGAGGAATGCATAATGGACAAACACAAGGTATACAAAGTTTCTATAAACAAAAACATTGAACAACTTATAAAAATAAGAGGATGGAATGCATTTAAGGAAGATTTCACATTTTTCAGCATGCAAACTCTGTTTCAATATTGCACACCGGTTACATCTGATGAGTACAGCTGAGAAACACAGGACAGACAGCAGCCTATTTAATACCCAGTTGCTTGACCCTTTTCCCTACTGGAGTAGTTTTAATGGTCAAATTGTAACTAGAAGGAACGAACTTCATGGCTTCTGGCTATCTGCTTGTCTGTTGGCGAAAGTTCCAGCTCAAATCTATCACTCATGTGGAAAAGAAGTACTACCAGCTGTATTAAATCTAATATTTCCTAAGGTTTGAATGCTTGACTTTCCGTCTTTAGTGTCCCTCTTCCTGCAAATTTTATTCTGTGCCATTACATACTGTCAAAGTTCTAAGTTTTGAATGACTGGAAATATATTAACATCAGGTGTCAATGTCAACGTACAAAGGAACTCTGCAAGGTAACCCTAAAAAACCTACAAAAGCCTGTCTGGATTTCTAAGAGTACAAGGAAAACAATCATCTGAAGTAGTGCAATTTGTCAGCTAAGTTTCCCTGCCTTCGTCAACAAAACGAATTCATTCCTTAAGCATAACTAAAAAATAAGTTGTGATATTTCAACTTTTATTTGACCAGGAGATGTAATTACTGCACACAATTACTAATAGTGTTTTCTTGTCTGTCATTTCAAAGATCGCCTTTAAGTTCTGCAATGTTGAATTACAGTTTTCAAAGTGGTGTGGCCTAATTCTAAAAAGTTTCCTAGTCACTTCTGATCGTGTAACACCTCTGTGGAAACCCCAGTTGCTGCCTAGCTGGGAAAGTAATGGAAAAAAAAACTATCCAAAGACATTGTTAGCAGCTTGTAATGAAGGAAAGGAGAAGCCAGTGTCTTCCAACTATCCAGCTCTCTCTGCATCAGAAACTCTGTTACTGAGAGCGCACCAGGTTTAAAGGACAGATGGAATTTCTAAAGTGCCTAAGGGAGTCAGGAACTGAAATATCAATGATTTTGATGGTAATTATTACATACTAAACTTAAGCCTTGATGTCTACTTATAGCTCCAGTAGCCTTTAATATCCTGTTAAATCTGGCTACAAATGACCTACCTGTCATTGCCACAGCTTCAGGCTGGCATTTCAACATCCACCTGTCACTCAAAAAACTCATGTCACTCTGACCTCTGTTTAGTCCTCTTTTCCCATGAGTTGAAACCTTCTTTTGAAACTTCCTTTGTAGGAGAAGGGTTGTGAAGGGAATAGGGATGCATCCTGCAGAGTGTTCTGTAAAACACCTCACAAAAATAAAGCAATTTGGCAGGCTCTGGAGAAAGAAACTGTAATGTCCAAAATGTGAGATTATAAATAAGGCTCCCTCCACTGATTTTCGCTATTTGTCCAAAGCACTTTTATCTGCAAATTCTGCTTAAATCCTTTTGATCATCTTTTGGGCCACCAAATAGTTCTTGAAAGTTTCACCACCACACCAGTAGTCAGCAGTGAAGTCCATGACCGACTTTGTAACCTGAAGTGCATTCACATCAGGAAGTGCTAAATGAAAAACCTTCTTATGTCACCTTTTCTGAGTAAATCCTTGAACAGCATCGTATTTTAAGTCTTCTGACTTATTGTGACTGCTGTGTAATAAAAACCAAGCAGCCTGTGGTGTAGAAACTTTGGCCAATCTGAGTGTTCAACTGAGTCTAGGGTCAAATGAGAGTAGGAATCAAAATTTCATTTGCTACTTAATTAGTACAGTGTGCCTATCTCTACAATGCCAGTCATTTTTTTAAAGGAACTGCCTAATTTGTAAAAATAATGTTTTTATTCAAATAATATTTTTTTTCCAAAAGTCTTACATTTTACCTAAAGTTAAAAATTTGATTATAATTGTGTTTAACAGCAACCCAGAAAACTTCTTGCTACTCATAACAGCTACCTTTATTCTTTCAAGACTGAGGCAATCTGACTTTAAATGTCAACCATGCTCACTTTTAAAAATTATCTTTATTAGCAAGGAAAACAAACCTTTTTTATATAATCTGATCCATTTAATTCTGAATTAATTTCATTTTGGACACAAATCATGGATAATTTGGGACTGAGGATTACTGTGGGTGAAGCTCTTCCACACGTGTTTTTGTTTCTTTATCACGACAAACACGATTATTTAATATTTACATTGCAGCAACAGCTTGAGTTCTGTTAAGAATCAGGTTGTGTTTTAGACTATGTCCAAAGACACATAAATCTGAATTCCATATTTCATATTCCCTGCTAATACCTACCATTTGGCTTATCTACCATCCAGGCATGATAATCAACACCTTAGGCACGTGCTCAATAGTTCTACAACAATTATATTCAGATAGACAAGGTGTAATGTGAAATTTTAAAAATCAATAGAAAAACCATTCAGATGTAAGGTTTACCAAGCCTGTGGTATACAGTAATCCCTGGGAAAAGTTACATTGTAAGTAAGTCCATAGTTAACAGAGTTGGTTCTGTACTTACACAGAACTACTCACATACTTGGTTAAAAAAAAAAAAGAAAGCAAAAACCAAACACAAAATTTTGGAAAAAAAGGCATTTCAGGCTGCTTAAAGAGCTTTAATTAGTCCCCTGTTCCTACCACCACAATCCTTGACTGGTCACTGATTACTATTTATTCTGGAGGGCTTCAGCATAATTCAGTATAGGATGAAGACAATACTCATTTAGTATATCATTGCCCACTCTCCAAATTTACCCTCATGCTTCAATATGTGGATCCCATTTTATATCTAATGTGTTATTTCAAATCTTTCTATAAAGACCGCATTTTCTCATTGGATTTTTTTATGGTGCTCATTAGTACAGCAGATGATTGCTTCATAAATCTACCTATCTTTGCAATACCTCCATGAGGGAGTATCTGCCATAATTTGCATTCTACAGATTGGATGTTGAGGCTGAAAGACGTTAATGTTAAAAACACTCACACTTAGTGCTCAATCTGAGATGCCTAAAGGCTTTTTTTTTTTTTTTTTTTTTGCTTTGAATGACTGCATTAGATACATTCAGAGAGTGATCCCTTATTCTGGTTGCAGCTGTGAATGTTTGGTATTTTCACAAAGTGGACTTCTGGGTTTCCATTAGATACCCAGAAAATTAGGATCAGACTAATGACTGTTCTGGGAAGATATGGTTTATGAAACTGAGGAAGCATCATGCAGGAATGTGGTTCCAGAGGCAGGGTTAGAATCCAGTTCTCCAAGGAAGCATTCTCCTGCTTTTGCTATGAAATAATTCATCAAACTGTAATTCCTTTCTTCATTTCTAACACAGTTTCTAACTTCTGCAATAAAAATTGTCGACAATATTGTACTTACACTACATCATTCTGATTCAGTCTGACCCATTCTTCAGCGGCTCCTCAATTTCCTTTAAAAATCTCTCTCCTGAATCTTGCTCTTCTTCTTCAGCTTTCATTCTCACAATTTCTAGAGTCTTCTTTTCCCATTTTACTTCCTTACTTTTTCTAATATAGTTATTGCTCTGACTACTGCCTTTTCCCCACTGTATCTTACCCTTGCAACCACCCAAAAAAACCCCAAAACAGTTTTTCCCACCCTGCCTGGGCGGGAGCAGAGCATCATTGTGTGTGTACCACAACCAACTGCAGTGCTCCCGGCTGTGGACAAGATATGCAATTACTGCAAAAGTCCCACCTGGACTCTCAGCCACAGTTTGGCATTTACTCAGCCCTTCTGTTTTAGGGGATGGTAAATTCTTCTAAAATAAGTTGTGCTGGTTAGCTATGGTGGCAAGCTGCTTTGTTAATATATGAACTGAGACTTGTCTGCTCATCATAAACTCTTGCATATTCTGTGGTCCAAACCAGGAGCTGTTTTGCTGTCACCAGAATAGAGCACAGATGTGTTGGAGGCCTCAGTTGAATTCTGCCTCTGATGACTGAAGTCATCAAGGTCTCCTATCCTCTGGTGCTCACTTGCTTTTTAGGTATTGATGAACCTGGCTAGATAAAATTCTTAACTAGGACTCCTCAAAATAACTCCCAAGCCCAAAAGGTATGACTATGGAAAGGACTAGATTCTGCCAAAACCAAACTGAAAAAATGAATCTTGAACAAAATGTCTTTAAAGACTATAATAAAGCTTTCATTTCTTCCTGTGAATTACACACACCACAGATAAAATATAATATCCAATGGTTGAATTGCTTTTCATAAAACATCCTGTAATAAATACTAGTTGTCCTGAAAAAATTCCGATACTTATCTAGAGAAAACTGTATAAATATATTCTTGTATGAAGTTCTGAGTAAACAGTTGCGTATCTTTTATGATAATAAACCTATTTCAGAATTAGATTTAATAACCATATGAATCTATTTATTAGTAGAATCCACATAATCTCAGTGTATATAGGGGGCACAGAGGTTACAGAAAAAGATTATTGAGAGCATGCTGCTTATTAAATTATCATCTGTGACTCTTAGAGGATCTTCAAGAAGAGATCAAAAGCCAGTGCCATTTTCTCCACACGTTTCCCTTGGTGTAAAAGAGAACAGTCAACATATGGTGCAGAGCCCTATTATTCATGGATATGCATCCAGTGCCTCAGGCAATGAAAACTCTAAGTGCTCCTAATTCTAACATTATTGTAATTATTATTACAATATCTTCCTTTTATTGTTACCATTTTGACACAGAACCAAACTTACCTCCCTTCTGCCATACTGCTCTAGTGCCTATGATTGAATAGGAGTCATCTGACTTTATATTCTTTATTCTCTCTATATAATTCTATCTCTGAAGTTTGACAGCACATGTGATTGCCTTGTCTCTAAAACTGAGTCCTCTATGTCGGTGGTGTTCTATAGCTCATCCCATATCATAGCTAACAGCATACTAGCCTAACAATGTCAAAGCTTAGGGTGGCAATGTCTGTGGCAATATTTGATTTTCCACATCCTAATCTACATTTTTTGCAGGGCCTGGAATATTTCCTTTATTACTCTACTTTTGTATTTTTCAGACTTCATTTTGCAGATCACACCAAACAAGGTCCTGCTGCTACCTGAAGCGATCCTCATAAGCTGGAGAAGTGGGTTCACAGAAATAACATGAAGTTCAACAGTGAGGAGTGTAAAGCCTTGCACCTGGGGAAACCAGTGTATGCTGGGAGCCACCCAGCTGGGATGTAACTTGGAAGAAAAGGCTCTGAGGGTTCTACTGGACACCAAGTTGAATATGAGCCAGCAATGTGCACTTGAGGCCAAGCAGGCCAATGGCATCCTGGGGTGCATTAGGCAAAGTATGGCCAGCAGGTCAAGGGAGGACATCCTTCTCCTCTGCTCAGCACTAGTGAGGCCACACTTGGAGTGTTAGGTCCAGTTCTGAGGTCCCCAGCACAAGAGAGGCATGGAATTACTGGATGGAGTCCAATGAAGAGCCACTAAGATGATAGAGGGACTGGGGCATGTTTCCTGTGAAAAGAAGCTGAGGCAGCTGGGACAGTTCAGCCTGGAGAGGAAAGGAGAAGGTTCACAGGGATCTCATCAATGTCTATAAATACCTAATGGGAGGGTGCAAAGAGGATGGAGTCAGATTCTTTCCATTGGTGCCCAGCGCCAGGACCACAGAAAATGCAGACAGGGAAGCTGCAGAGTCTCCATCCTCGGATATATTAAAAAATTGTTGAGACAAGGTCCTGGGCAACTGTTTCTAGGTGACCCTGCTTGAACAGATGGGTTGAACTAGAGGAACTCTGAGGTCCCTTTGATCCACAAATATTCTGTGATGCTGTGGTTCTGTGATTCCTCCTACTCTTTTTTTTTTTTTTTTTCTTTTTTAGCCTCTGACATACCACTACAGTTCTGTAGCTCTACATTCATTAATAGCTGTAGAATTTCTCAATTAACCCCAAATGGTTTATAAGACAGTACTGATTCAACTACCCACAGGTTGCTGTTAATGGGAGAAATGTTCATAAAAGTACGGTTTCAATATGTCACTGGACATTGCATATCATGTAAAATATAATCCTGCCTGTCATGACAAAAGAGACAAAAATGATTAAGGCTCACAAAGAAAGTGTTGTAAGACCACAGAGAGGGTCTCACTTGAAATGATGATGAGCTTTACATACTTTGTTTATGAGGAATATCAGAGATGCAAGTTTACTTCTTTTTTCTGCCTAATTAATTACCTCATGCAAGGCCCAGTAGCTTCCTCTGAAATACAGAGCCTCGTTCCATAATAAGTGTTGAGTCTAGTTCTTAACGTATTTTTCTCATGAAAGATGGATAATGAGAGTTGGAGGCATTAGATGAGTGATTTTGATACATATCACTCACTTTCAAATGCAGCAGCAACACTCTAAAAAGGAGAAATTCTGGGAAAAAACATGAAGTTACAGAGATAAAATTAATTCTGTATTGCAATATAACTGAATCTGATGGAGACAAAGTTGCATAAGTGGTCAAAATGCTGGCCTTTCCTATGAGGATTTGCCTTTGATATTTTAGCATTCTTTTCTATAGCTCACTGGGCTTGGAAATGTAAATATAGTCCTTATATTTGACAGTCACAGATACCATCAATAAAATGGAAATCAAAGCATGGGTCGACATGTTGCAGGAGGGATCTCAAATATAATATTTTTGCCTTTGTTCTTTGGTAAGAATGGAAATATAGAAAAAAATATGTTCAAAGTCATGGCAGTGTTGTAAAAGTTAAGAGATTTGGTCATTCTCATCCTGCCTTCTTGTAAAGCACTCACCATTGCTTATAATCAGCATCACAGTTGCAGTAGTACTTGGGATCAGTACAGTTGCGTTCGATGCCGCAGGCACATTTTTGAATGCCAGGTCCTGATCCGCCCCAATAGTAGTGCTTCTCATTGGCTTTTCCAACCCACCAGGTATATGGATTCCCTTCTGCAAGGAATGAAAATGCAAGGTTATGATGCATCGAAGAGGTAGAGCTCCATAATGCATTCGCTGAGCTCAGATGTTTAATATGCAAATGCTGACAGCACATAACCGGAGCCATCCCACGCTGCTGGCAAACAAATGAATTCATTATTACTGAAGGTATTCAAAAGACTCTTCCAGGTAAACAGAACACATTTTCTTTTCTGTATTCACACAATGTATAATGACTGAAATTAATTAATTTTTTATCTTATATGCTCTTTGTTTAGCTTTTTAATTGTACTCTGTCTATATAATGAGAATATGTGGGCAGACTCCATAATTATTTTCAATTCAGTTCAAACTCACTATCTAGTAAGCTATCAGATGGATTATTTCAATATTTGACCTTGAATGCTGCACAGAAAGATGTGTTTATTTTCTCTTATTTATTTATTTATTATTTTTTTTTTCAACGACAGCTTTTAATTGAAAATTATTCTGTCTTCACTGGAAAACAAACATTCATCATGCTCTCTCCAGCTGGTGCTAAACAAAGTATAAAGAGATATCAAACTCCAAAAGCATCTTAACCATTTAAAAAAAAGCATTTTTTAAAAATGTAATTCTTTAGCAGAAGTGCTCTGAACTTAGATGTAATCATATTTCTGCACATTGGGTCTGCAAATTGATATTTTCATACACCACTCTGAGCTTATTGCTAATCCTTTTGGACCAGCTAAGCCCTTATAGGTAAACAAACAAACAAATAAATAAACAACCCCCCTCCACTCTTATTTCTAATTTGAAAAAATGCCCTTACTGAAAAATTATTTTTTTATTCCTCTGGTTCAGCAAGACACTCAAATATGAACTTAACTTCAAACACAAGTGAATAACTTAATCAGTATCAATGTACTTAGTGATTTTTGACATTGAAAGATAATGACTGAGCTTAGCCTATAAACATGTTTTTTTAAAATGTCTCTTTTCCCTCATCTGATCTGCTGCTGGAAATTTTACGTTAAATGAAATTAAGCTATGGAATTCACTTATTAATAAATTTTACCAGTAAAATCCTACATAATAGATACTCTACTTCCACAGTTTTGCGTTTGCACATCTCACACATCCACCCAAAACTACAGGCATAATCCTTAAAATAGCCATTTCAAAATTAGATTTGATCATCTAGACCATACAGCTACTTATTCCAGACAGAAGTTGAAAGTAATTCACACCAAACTCTAACGAAAATTAAATTCCAGAGATGAAGAGAACAACCAAATAGCTACACATCTGTTTAAAGAATACCTAAACCCCAAAATGCACAGCTCTCTGAAAATGTTTTTTCCAGTGTATTTGAATTGTTAAACATGATATAAGAGAACAAAAATACAGTAATAGGAAAAATTCGTGGTGGCTGAAGGTTTTTATTAGATGTTGCTGTGCTGCACAGCACGGCCATTCAGCTCGAGTGCTAATGCAATGGGTGCGGTAATCGCGTGACTTTATTCTAGACTCTAAATTGGTCGTTTTAGCTTCTATGACTCAATTATCACTAACTAAGTGCTGCAAGTTAGAAGAATGTGCCATGTGAATGCTGCAGCAGCATTCCCAACCTGCAATGCAATCTAGCAATTCTGACAGTAGGTAGCCCCGGATTACAAAAGATTATTTAATAAGCATTTAAGGGTAAACATTATCTTTCCACAGAGAATGACAGAATCACTTTTATTAATACAGGATCCAACTACAGAATTAATGATATCTGAAACTCCTGTTTTATGGGGTTTTTCCATCTCATCTTTGAAGTTAGTTTTTATGCTGTGGCACCAATGCTGCCATTTTGACTGTTACTCAAAATTCTCTTTGTTTACATCCTTTCTGTCAAGTGAAGGATTGCATGATTCAGTCAGCAAGTAATTTGCTGGGAAACAAGAGTGTTAATTAAAGCACCAGGAAAAAAAAATTACTTAGGATTGTCAAAAAGAGGATCAAAAATTCAGATACAGGTAGAATGACTAAAGCAGATGAAAGTGATGGCAGAATTACAGACTACAGTGATGGCTGTCACAGACCACTATGACAGACACAAACGGGGCATGTTTGAACTCATTTGAATGACAATTGATGTACAGTTTTAAACCACTAGCGTATCCTAGTGTAGGCAGAGCTGTTTTTCACATCTATTGTTGTGAAAATAGACACAACAATATGTGTTGCATTATATGTGTGCATGTATGCTGGCTAGGCCCCATTTGGACCCATACTTCTTCATTCTGAAGAAAAGACCTACTCTCAGGCTTAGGAACACATATTTAGGAAGAGACTAACATGCATGTTTAAAATTTCCAGAAAGGTCAAGAACATAATATATGATTTTAAGGGTTTTGCATTCAGCACATATTCTGCTAGACATCCCCACAAGCAACAACCACAGCACTGCCTTGTGAACACCACCCAAGACTCTGACTGCCTGGCATATTATGCTAAGGCTTGTGACAGAGGAGATCTTGATTAGCTGGCATCCATGCAGTGGGGCAGACTTCCCATTGGGACACAACCCCAGGCACAGGCATAAGAAGAGCCTCACACCAGATCATTCTGCACCACAGTGGCCATGTAAGAGGTACTGGAGCTCCTTTACATTCTATGGTTAATAAAAGCAAAAGGTGTGGAGGCACAGTTATGCCCCATTTGCTCTGTGCCAGTCAAATCAAATGGGAACAACCCTTTTCAGTCTTCCTGCTTCATGTCAGCCAAGAAAAAGATGAGCAGCATTTTGCCTAAAGTTCGTATGCTTCAAATTGGGAATGCTATGCAGTAATATCGCAGACACTGCTATGACTGAGCATAACAAAGGGCAAAACCCTGCAAATGGAGAGATTAAAAACCAGTAGAAAAGAAAGGCTAGAAGGGAGAAGGATGTGTCATGCAGGAAAAAAAATTAGAAATAGGATCCCTGTTCCCCTGTCCCAATTCACTCTCTTTTATACCTCTACAGTCTCCTTTTGAGGATGTAAATCTTTCTACTCCAGAGACCTTTGCTTTTTTTTTTTTTCTGCTTTGGAAGGTTTTGGAAAAGGCTAATCCAAGTAGATGGAGCAGTGCAGTCCAGTGTGAAGACTGATCATTCATGGATGTAATTTTAAGTATCAGACTGTAATTTAAGTATCAGAAAAGTATTATTTTGCTAAACTATCAATAGTGTTGGTCTTATGGAATTAACAGTACATAAATTCAGTTCAAGGACAAAAAAGTAGTTTTCAAATGTATTACAATGAGAAGTAATACCAGAAGATATTTCTTCTGTTTTTATAAATTACCTTTTCTTACCTCATATATAAATTTTGAGTCATAGGAAGCTTTTTAGTTGTCATTGATTGAGTGATTGAGTGCTTCCCCCCCCCCCAAGCTTTTGTGGGCAAATAGCATCATGAGAAGATGGAGGAGGAAAGAGACTCTCTGCCTGCCATGGGATTTTGATTAGAATAAAACCTTGATGCAGAACTGCATAAAGGGTACAAACCAGCTCCCCTTTGACGGATGCTGTGGGAAGTGTTTAGGTTTGTGCATACTGAGTTATGATCAGGATGCCTTTCCAACTCCCTTCTTGTAGAGAAGCCCCTTGCAAGGTTTTGTATACTTAGCAGAAAAGCAATGATATTATCAGAGTAAGATGTGGATACCAAGAGAATAGATAAAGATACCCAGTTTTTAGGAGATCCTATAACCTCACAGAAAAGAACAGTATTCTAAGGACAAAATGGCCAATATTATTTTATAGGGGCATGCAGACATATGAGCATGGCTACAACATCAGGCTCAAATCATATTCATAGCAATTTGAATCTCTCTCTCTGTCTCTGTCTCACACACACACGCACAAAAGCCTTTAACATTTACATGTAATACATTTAACAGTGGTTGCAATGTCTTTGCAGTGCTGGACTTTGGTTAAAATTATTGGAAAATATGGGTTCTTATTTAAATGCCCATGCAATATTAGCCCAGATTTGCAGTTACTAGGTCAAAGTATGTAAGGAATCTGGTCATGGATGTTTTCTATCAAGTTCTTCTGTAGAGAATATTCAAGAAAAAGTAAAGATTAAGGAAAGTTTTCTGTATTCTCACAGATCACTTCTTTGTATTCTCACAGAGTGTCATAAAAAAGTGATTCCTTTTTCATCTCATAAATGTATCTTTGTGTGAACCATTTCATTTAATATAAAACCATACCCAACAAAAGTTAATGTAGTATGAACAGAACTCTTAATAGTCAATAATATATTTATTTCTAATATAGCTGAACAGTCTCAAAATGTATAACTTTTGAAAGTGTACTTTAGCTGAAGTCTCAAAATGCATAACTTTTGAAAGTACACTTTATATTCTACTGAGCATTTAATATAAACAATTGATTTTACTATTTTTAAATGCAACTGATTAATTAAAATGCTGCTACTTTTAACATTTTAGGGCTTTTATTTCTAGGTGTTCAGTACTAGTAACTGAAGCAGCAATACTGAGAGAACTCAGGGAACTAAATCAAGTGGACAGATGCTCCGAGGCACTCTGCATTCAGAAGGCTCCATTCAAAATACAGCCCTCAAAATGCTGATGACTGTATTTATTTGTAAAATACCTGGAGAAGCTAAATGCTTCTCTTCCATTTGCTCTGGAACTTTTCCGGACCTTTATACGGTCCTTAAAACCGAAGGAAATGGTTTATAAAGAAAGGCTAGGAATACTTTCAAATGGAAGTCAATGGCTCAGAACCTCTGAAAAATAAGACCAGTGAAAATTACTTATTGGGGACCCTGTCTAACTTTAATAACTCCATTTAGCTGTTCCCTGGAAGCAATTAGGTGTTCATTCACAGGAGTGGATAGCTTTGAATTGAACTTTTAAATGTTTTATTTTAAATGGGTCCTTTCCACTTTCCATTAATATTACAGATCCCCACTAAATACTAAGGAATGTCAACAACAATAACAGTACTTGTATAACTGTTATTATTTTCAGAAAATATTCTTTTGTTCAGTCTTTTACTTCTTTATTTTAATGGAATATCTTGAATTAATTACCCAGTTGTTGTTATTGGCAGAATAGGCCCAAAGATATCTTTCCAAAACATACTGCAGTTTTGGATACCTGAATTAATCATAGGTAGAAATGAAAGCTATTTCCCAGGGGTAATATATGATGATGAAATCATAGACAAAACTTAAAAAAAAAAAAAAAAAAAATCAATCTGCACATGTGGAAAGCCGGGTATAATTCTTCTATTTTTGGATTAAATACTTTCTTTAAACATGCATTTGCATTCAGCTACACTACAACACAGTACATTTAGACTCACAAGGGCAACTTGATTTAAGGTCATGGTTCATTAACATCTGTGCAGAAATTCTATCTGCTATTGCAGCGAAGAAACAGACACTGAAAGAATAATTTTGTCACTGTTTGAAAAGTTCAGCATGCTAATATGGCTGTGCGCTTCACAGCTTTCACCGTGCTTCTTATTGCCAGCTTTTTTCTTCACACCATCAGCAGTATCTATTCCACTCAGGTCAAATCTTCTTAATGAACATTGTGAGCCATTTATCTGAGCTTTTGAAGACTTATTATTTGGAAAAAAAATAAGCAAACATGGTTTAATGTCACTCATGCATGAAGTACATCCACATGTTCCTATTTAGGATTCTTAAAGTCAATGGTGTCAAAGCTGGGTAGGCTTCGCTGACCTAGTTTATTTTGTGCTGATTTGATTTTTCCTCATCTTTATTATTTTGTTCATGCTTAGGACCAACATGAAGCTGGGTAGACACTTTGCAGGTTTGCTGCCCCTGTCTCATGTCTTGGGAAGTGCCCCCCTAGACTGAACACCCAGCAGCTGAGGAGTTTCATGGCAAGAGTGGACACTGCCGACTGAAGATGACAAACTGAGAGATTCTGCTCCTGCTTGCAACTCAGGTGGATTATGAGCAGGTTCTGCCTGTTTCAGGGATCACCCAGAAGGCCGAATTATTTGAAACTGAGAAAACAGAACTCGGAGAAGAGTCTGGCAGTTCACATTTCCACTTTGCAATGACAGTATTTCTGTATGAGTGAACCTTCTAAAATAAAAGGAGAATTCTTGTATAATATCTATATGTGGTAGTATTGAGATTGTTTTTCTTTTAATTAATATTTTACCAATTTTCCATTTCTTCCGGCAATGCTTCTTGCTCACTAATGTGCTGTGCCACATATCCACGAATTTAATATGACAGTTGTAAGCTAAGTCAATTCTTATGTTGTTGCTCTCATTCTGTTAACTGATAAATCATTTTTCTTTGCAATGCATTTGGGGAAAGTATAAGGAGTGCTCACTATTTGTGAATACAGTTTGCATCAGTGGTCACCATTCTAAGGACTAACAGTTGAGATTAGTCAAACCCTCGTGGCAACACGAATGAGACATTTGAGCACATTGGAAACTTGGGGCAGAAAACAGACAAATGGAAAAGAAACTAAAAGTACCCTTGGCCACTTCAGAAAACTAAGAACATCTAATTTATAGCTGCTTGTGCAATTAATGGAAGCATAACCCGAAACTTTTCGTTTGCTATTTATGATAACTTTAATTTTGTAGGTACTCACATCTGACTTAGTTTTTTTTTCACAGTACTAGTAACAAATTATTTTTTTTTCTTTTACTACGACTAGTCTCAAACATTTGTTTTCTTTATAAGCTCACGAAAGTGGTTGGTCTATTTGACAGTACTATTTATTTGCAAAGACTGTTTAAACTGCTTGAAAATATAACATTTAAGGGCTGCCCAGAAAGAGAACACTGAAACATGCCTTGCTTGTTAATAGAAGAATTGATATGATTTGATGTCTGAATTCATGGCCAAAGCATTTTAATGCAACAGCCTTTAGAAAGAAGTGTTTTTTTTCCCTTTGTAAGATATTCAGAATTATACCATACCTCAAAGGTAGTCTATGAGTGGAAAACGTTCTTAAGATTTTAATAGAAAATGAAGATAAATATTGGAAAACACTTGTGAAAAGCATACAAAATGTCAGTAAATGTTAATACGACACACTCTATTTACTGTTTTCTTAAAAGCATGGTAAGATTTAATTGCTGTCTCCTTTTCCTCCACAGCCATAAAGTAATGCATTTTAAAGTGGAGGTTAGGATAACCATCTCCATAACCCAAACTAGAAGAACTTCCATGACCTGCAGTATCAGGAACTAAAATGAGATGTTCATATGTCCAGCCAGGAGCTCTGGCTTTCCCACTTATCCTGGAAGAGAAGACCCCTGCAATCAGTCCTCACCACACTTCCTGAGCTTTGATTAAGTTTTGGTGCATAAAATGTGGCCAGACAGAGAAGAGCCCAAATTTTCTCATCTCTGTCCAGTAAAGTCAGAGAAGGGAACCTATTGTTTGTTGAGAAACAAAATTGCTGCTTTAATGATGCCCATGCCTCAGGCTGATGGCCATTGCCATATTCTTCAGTTCATCAAAGCATTCTCATGTGTCTGTGTATTTGCTTGTTAACTTTTCAGAGAATTTATTTCATACATATATATATCAATCTCAAAATATAAAGCAGCAAATACAGTATCTTTTCCTAGATAATAGATATTTAGCTAAAGCATCTTTTCAGTAAGGCTACAGGGGTACTCCTATTTATTGAGCCTGTATTTTCGTTCCAGTATACCTGCCTCTAAAATGTCGGTGTCTGAATCCACAAATATGTAGGCAAAGATGACTTTTCTTTCAGAATTAGCAACCTATAAAAAAGATCAGGAGGGAGCACTGTCATATTGATGTCCAATGGCATCTTATGAAAAAGCTGTCTGACAGCTTTATTTTGCCATTGGAGAGATTTACTTCTTGGCCCAGCTCATGAAAAGCTAGTACAGTACAAATGATTTTTTCCCTTGTCAAAACTCGTATTCCAAGCTGCAGCACTACTAACCAAGCCTGACTTGTTATTTTGCTTGGAATCAAGTCTCAGTGGTGAGATCTAGCTGGGGAAAGCAGCTGTCAGATGTCCTTGTGTGCCACTATTTGCTGAGATAAGTGAATTCATTATAAAATCACTACAGTCCCTGCTATCCTTAATAGCATGGTGTGCCAAACTTGCTACTGTTGCAATTAATTGTGTACTGTAAATTCACTGGATCATTTAAGGCCTAAGAATGATGTCTTAGCTTAAGGTAGTGCTAAGGGGAAAAGAAAAAATAAGTACTTTCAAAAAATTAAAAGTCATTTGAGGGATAAAAAGAACACTTACAGACATAAATATTGAATAAAAACCAGTTAATTATAATTTTTACTATGTGTTCTGAAGGAATGGGCTTATGGCACTTAGTCTGTGAGGAGGGCATAGAGGAAAAGCACAGTTAGAAAGTGTAACTGCAGTCAGAATAGACTTTTCCCAGCTAGGACTACCCGAGGTAGAAGAGATGCCAGCAACAGCAAAGCTGGGAAAGTCTCACAACAAGCTTAGAACTCAACGTGGCGTTTGCCCAGCCAGGTCATGACAAAATGCACACGTCTTGCGAAGAATATACTAACAGTAAGTCAGAGGATTCCGTGATTTTGCTGTGTTTTTTTGTGATCAGTTGATAAACTTATCTCTACCCAAACTTGATGGATGGGTAAACAGCATATACACATTCGTGTAGCCATTAGCATTGAAGTTCTGCAGGTTAATACTGCTAAAGACCCTGGTTTATTTATTTATGTCCTTTTTTATTCTTAAAAAGGACATAAAAAAGCCTAGAAACTCACCAATGATATTTCAACAATGAGGGGATGCCTTTTGAATATTTCTGTAGCCACAGACTCATTTTATGGCAGAGCCCCATTGGGAAGACTTCATAAATTGTGGTTATTAGTGTAAAAATGGCTACTCTTAAAAGTAGTGTGTTTTATAGGGAGTGTAAAACCAAACTGAAATTATTTGATCAGACTGAGTGCAAAAAGAGGATCATTTAAGCAAGCATTCTATACATTATGTGGCAACAGGGCAAAAGCAAAAATAAGTTCTATAAAACATTATGTCAGTGATAGGGATATCACAGAATTGTATTCATGATCTTATTCTTATATTAATTCCCTTGCTGTTAATATATAATGAAGACAATCACAACACTCATTAAATAAGCTTAAAATAGCTAAATAATTCTTGTGATCTTGCTTCTAACATCCACATATGAGTGCCTTTAACCTATACAGAGAAGAAAATGCACACTGTTAAGTGCACCTATATCATCCAGCCCAAAATATCTGCTGCTCAATTTTACCTGATTTGCCATAATAACAGACTACATGGAACTAAATATGACAACTCCCTAAGAGCCGATGCCATCATTTTACTAACAAATGAACTAAAACTAACAAGATCCCAAGGTAAATTAAACTACACTCAATATTAGCACACCTGATGCAAGCTTTTTCTCCAAATGGTCTTTTCTTAGAGGTCCCATACCTCTAGCAAGCATTTCTCCTTTTGACATGTTGCTCCCTGCCCCCAAGCAGTAGTTTAAGTTGAAAGAAAAAAGCCATTATAAGAGGCAGAAGGACTTCAGGCTTCCCTCCATCCATGAGAACTTAATATCTGGCACTTCAAACAGAAGGTGGACTGTGGCACTGCTGGAAATTGGTTTTGGGAAGCACAAGGGTTTTCTTTTGTTGATGAGACTGCTGCAGCTGCTGCTGCTGCTGTTGATTTTCTTTCCCTACTGACCCTTGAGGAACCTCAAAACATTCAGCCTTACTTCTTCTGTTTCATTGTTCCTCCACTGCTGTATTGAAAGCCATGAATTCTTGATAATAACACTGATATTCAGTCTAAGAAAATTTGTCTTTTTTTTTTTCTTCCAATTACACAGTGTGCATGGATAGTTTTGAAGCCAGACACTAATATATCAATATAGATATTAGCCTGTTTGCATGGTAGCAATACCTTTCCCAAACTGCCCATAATTCCAAGTTTGGAGGGTATCGCACCCTTTGGAACAAATTATGACCCAAACAGGTATTACCATGACTTGCAATGCACTGTGTTCCATAAAATAGCAATGGATTTCAAATGAGGAAAAAATGACACAATGAGCCTCAGCACTGAGGTGTACAACAGGCTGACTATCAAGCATATCCAAATTGAAATAAAGGAAGCTACACTACACAAAAAACATCATTCTGGGACCAATAAACATTAAAGCTGGAGGTCCGAACCCAAGCCATCTGTTAAGGAAGGGCATTTGAGACAGAAATGGAAGACGGTAAAGAGTAACATTCCCAAAGAAGCCCTCTCAGAATGCATTTTCATGTTTTCATGTTTCTGTAGTCCAAAGAGTTTGATTTCAAAATGCTTTTGCTGTTTAAGATCCTCTAATCCTGTAAATTATTGCAGACTATTATATCCTCCTATTAAAATTCATACAAGTGTATGAATAATGTTTTAGAGGGTATACTTAGTACACGCAGATTTTAGAAATTATATGAGACATTAGCAATGATGATGTTGCTACAGAGAAGTTATTTAAAGGGATACAAATTTCAGTGTGAAAGGAAACAAGCAGGGAAGTTGGGTAACTGACTTCAGATACGTGTTGTGTTATCTACATCCGACTCTGGAGAAAACTCTCTTTGCATCCAGTGCTGGGATAGTAAGTGAAAATAATCAGAATGCTTTTTTAGCCGATCATTTTTCAGCCTTGATAATGGGCTTGTGTTTTGCTATTTTTAAGTGAAATGATTTTTCTTCTAGGTCAGGTTGGGTCTCATGGCTACTGTAAAGAACTATGTCTCTATTGATTTCTGGAAAACAGACACACACATATTGATTGAGACTGACAAACGGAAATGTTAGGCGACGTGTTTCACATTGTCAAGATACCACCTCCTACAGTCTGAGCTCAGGGCAGTCTTTTTCCTTGCTGAAGCTTGTTTCATCAGTCCATTCAAGCATATTAATTCTCACACGTGGGTTTCAGATTTCTCTATGGGAAAACTGAAATTAGCTAATGATGCACTTTACTGAAGACTTAATAAGATATTATGATAATATCTTATTCTATGAGTTGAAATGACATTTCTTAACTATCATTATATACTCACAGGGCAGAGGAATTAGGCTGACACAGTGTTTGGAGTTCCAGTTGCTACATTAACAGCAGAAACAGAACTCCAATTCCACTTGCTTCTGAAAAACTTGACTTGAAAATCCTATATCACTGCACTGACATGATGAATGATTTCCCCTGCTTTGTGTGACAGAGTTTAAATTCCACACTCTAGAGAAAGAATGACATATTGGCGAAGATAACAATGCCAATGTTATTTCCTGTGGTCAATTCTTTGGACTCCTTTTGCTTCAGCGCACAGTTTTCTTTCGTGAGGACCAGGAGAGTACCTCCCTGCCTTCAAGGCCAGCTTGCTCAGAGAGGTCTTTGCAAAGCCTCAGCTGACTCTGAAGCATCTCCAGAAAAAGCTGGATGAGGCTTCAGCAGAGGCTTCCTCCCAAAAAACTCTGCCAGGAAACCTCATTGGGGGCTCCTCCCTATCCTGGAGAGCTCATTTCCAGAGTGTTCCCACATGTGCAACACTGCAGGCATTGCAGCCTTTAGACCTCTCCAGTTCGGACCTAGGCCCAATGGATTGCCTTCCAGCCTGACCTTAAACCTGCTCTGTCACTGTGGACTTACCCAGAGACTGCTGGGCTTGGTCTGAACCTGGCAATTGTCTCCGACCATGAGTTGATATGGAAACACCTTCTTCAAACACTGATATTAATGAGAAGCCTTGATGCATGCAATACAGAAACTATTTGCACTGAGAGAAGTGTTTTGAATATATTTGGACTGTTACATGAGTGTCCTGGTTCTGGCCAGGACAGGGATGATTTTTGCAGTAGCCAGAAGGAGCGTGGCTGGGACACGGAGGTTGTTTTATACCACCCCAGGTCATTCCTGGGGCTGTTGGGGAAGGGATCCCTATCATCGGAGTAAATGTGGCAGAAGGAGTGGTGGGGTAATGCTGGTTCTGAGCTGGAAGAAGCAGTCGGGTAGCGCCGGTTCCAAGCAATCACGTGTGAATTGTTTGCCTCTCTTGTACACTTTGTTATTGACATTGCAGTTGTTACGGCTTGTTTTCTTATCTCATTGCTGTTTCCAGGAAATTGTTTTTATCTCAGCCTGTGATCTTTACCTACTGTACCTCCAGTTCTCCTCTCCTGCTTCAGAGGGAGAGGGAGAGGAAAGTGACTGAGCGGTGCCTGGTTTGGAGTTTCAGTGGGAACACTAAACTGGGGAACACCATTCCTAAACCACAACAGAGTGTCAGTGAAACAGCATGCACATCCCTTCTTGCCATGAAGAAAACATGGAGGAAAATTCAAAACAATGGACTCAAAAAGCTGATTTAGACTGATCATTTTGAAGGGCCTGAATGTTTATCATACGGAGCTCTTCTTGACTTGTGAGTCACAAGCACTTTGCAAGAGGGCTGTCCTGCTGAATCCTAGTTATCACGCAAAGTATCTCCCTCCGTGAACAGGTTCCACAAAGCCCAGAGCACTGCCAGCTATAGAAGTGATGTTTGGTATATGAGTTTGAAAACCCTGGAGTAAAATGGTAAAAAGCAAACTTGGTTACACTCTCTAAATACCTGGAGGGAAAGCAGAAGTTGCAGGAGTTGTTATGAAATGTCTCACTGTAGCAGGCAAAGCATAAAATAACCCACCAGAAGAAGATGAACCGAGGCATTTTTAAGCTAGAAATAAAGTTCAATGAAGTTCATTAACCTTTGACACAATTTGCTGAGAGTTATGTTACATTCTTTATGACTAAAAATTTGTATAGTGAAAAATAAGATCTTTTCAAAAACATATGTTCTATATAAAGAGAAAATGCCATGCATGCTTTAAAGTGGAGGTCAGAATAAATAATTGTAAAAATCCCTTCTGGTTTTATAATCTACATTTCAAATAAAACAAAAGTTATTTGCTACCCTTGAAAACTACTTGGAATATTTAGTGATGCAGAACATGACAGATTTTCCACTTGTACTTGGCTATATAATTAATAAGATGGATATCCCATCATTTCTCTGCAAACAGCACTGGATTCTTGTTTAGTTGTGAAAATGGAGCTTAGGGCTGCTATTTTCATGCTGTGCCACATTACTGAAGTTCTGCCTCTGAGAGGCTCTTTTTTCTCTCATATTTCGCTGCCATAGTTTTATCACTGTATAGTGATGCTCCGACAACATGTGGCATTGCCAAGCCATGCAGATCCACAAAGCACTCTCCTCAGTCTGCTGAGGTTTCATCTACCCTTCAATTCCTGGTCAAAATTGGCTTCCTGTATTAGTCTCAAAGAAACAGAACAACGTAGAATGGAAGGGACATCCGGAAAGCATTTACTCCAAACATCTGCTCAAAGTAGTGCTAACTTCAGGCTTGAATCAGAGCACTTCCAGACCTGAAAAATCTCCAGAGTTTGGGATTTCACAGCCCTTCTGGGCAGCTTGCTGCAGTGGATCACTACTCTCACAGTAAAGTATTTTTTCCTTTAGATCAGTTGGAATTTCCTCCGTTGTACCTCTTTTTCCCCTGCCAACCTTAGAGAAAAGTCTGTCCCTGACTTCTGTAAAACCATCCCCTAAGTAATGGAAGACAGCCTTTAGACGCCCCCTTAGCTTTCTGTTCTCCAGCCTGAACAAGCCCAGCTTTCTCCATTTCTACTTGTATATTATCTTCTCCACTCTCCAAACCATTTTCATGGCCCTACCATTGGACTGCCTCCAGTTAGGAGTCCAAAACTGGATTATTGAGCTACGTAAGGATCCTGCCAGACCACTTGTACAGCACGTAAAGCTTCCTCTGAGTGACAGCCTATCATACTGACCACTTAGTTATTACCTGTGAAGTAGCTGAGACTTCATTCTGTCCCACCATTTTTGACACAAACATTAATTAGCATTAGCTTTAATGCTAGTCCCTGAGGAACAGCAGTGGACTCCGAACCACTGGCCGTGACTCCCTGAGTCAGGCTGTTCAGACAGTTTTCTGTTCACCTCATAGACCAAAAGACTGAAGGTTTTCAGGCAAGAGAGCCTGGTATGAGATTTCCTTTTTTCATTTTCAGATATTTACAACTGATCTGACAGATTCTTTCATGTTTGAAGAGTCCTGGGTTTTCACATGCAATATTTTCTCGTATTTTACTGCTCTTTTGACTATTGACATATTCTTTTTGGAAAACTAAGCCTATAAATTGGATTAGATTAGAAGGTAAATGCAGCTCCAAATGTTATGCTGAGTACCTTTTTCCAATACCTTTTTCCTACAAGTGAATGACTTAGTTAAGTTTATTGTGTGACTCAAGTTTTCTAGGTTTTGAAGTATTTCCATTAATATGAACTCAGATAGACCTACTTTTAATTCTCCATTTACACTAAAAGTCTGAGAAGAGCCCACTGAAATTGTTTTTAAAAGCCTTTGGGGGGCACACAGGATGATCTTTGAATTAGATGCATCTGTAATAGTTTGCATAGAATGGCTGTTTACACCACAGTTAAGTCTGTACCACATCCCATTCCAGAAAAAAGATGCAGTTTGAGAGAAGGGTTAGAATTTTGGACCAACTGTGCACAACACACTGCTACATTGTAGATAGTGATAAACCTTTAGTGTGAAACTGGAAAAACCCACAATTTTGATGATCAGAAAGAAGCACTAAACCCAGCTGTAGAGTGTGGACTTACTGGGTGAGATCCAGCAGGATGTGCAAGCTGTGGACCTGTTAACGAGTAACTTGTAAAATTGATTGCACAGTCTGTATCAAATGTATACTTTATTTATGACTTACTGTGTTCACTGAGTCTTATCAGCAATGACCAGCTGCTGCCTCTTCTTCAAGTCTTAAACTCTGTCAGTCTCTGGAAAAATAGAGGTATTGTACAATCTGACCTAACAGAACTGGCAGCTGTGAGTCTGTTTTATTGATGGATGGTCTGAACAAACTACTACCAGGGAAATCCTGGCTTCAGACGGGACATATTTATTTCAGAAAGGGAAACAGACTGAGGGATGGGCATGGAGTGAGGCAACAAAAAGTAGTTTTGCATTATAATGCCGAATTTTTCATTTATTCCCAATAAATAACCCATTGCTCCAGCAGTCTAGTTCGGTGTTGAGATCTCCAGATGTGATTCACATACTCTCCTTATGATATTTGGAGTGTGTATGAAGCAGAATACACTCTTATCTGTGTGCTATCCTGTGATAAAGTATGAAGAGGCAATAACTGTGAATGAGCTGGAAACCAAACTCATCAAGAATAATTTTATTTGTCATTTTTATACAATCCATTTCAAACTGCTCAGGTCTATCATACGGTAAGAGTAGCTTTATGACTCCTAGTACCAGAGCAGAAATAGTGCAAATACATGATGGAAAGGTACAGATTTGGTATGAACTCACTCTGCCAGTTGCTGTGGTTTGACCACAGCTGTCAGCTAAGTGCCACACAGCTGCTTGCTCACACACACCCCACCCCCAGTGGGATGGGGGCAGAATGAAAAAAAGAAGTTAAAACCTACAGGTTGAGATAAGAACAGTTCAATAATGGAAATAATAAAAAACCCAACAACAATAATAGTAATAATGTAATAAAAAGGGAGGAATAAAACCCAAAAGAAATGAGTGATATTCAGTTTAATTGCTCATCATCCACTCACCAGCACCCAGCCTGTCCCCAAGGAGTGATTGGCATCTCCCAGCCAACTCCCCTAGTTTATATACTGAGCATGATGTTCTGTGGCATGGAATATCCCTTTGGCCAGTTTGGGTCAGCTGTTCTGGGCTTTCTCCCATCCAGCTTCTTGTGTACCTGTTCCCTGGCAGAGCATGGGAAATGGAAAAGTCCTTGACTTAGGGTAAGCAGCACTAGCAGCAACTGAGTTATCATTATTCTCATACTAAATCCAAACCACAGCACTGTACCAGCTCCTAGGAAAAAGAAGAACTCTATTCAATCTGAAACCAGTCCAAATTGTCCAAAGCAAATAATGGATTAACTTAGTCTAGGCAGGCTTTGTCCCACATCCAGTATTGCCTGTCCATGAAACTCCAGCTCTGTGCCAGCTGAGGTACCATTTGACATCTCCTCTTCTGCAGGAGACATCAACCCAGCCTAAGCACATGAAACTGTGAACTGTATTAGCATCATCTTCAAAAAATTCAAATGAGATTCAGTGATGTTCACCTGCCTGAACTAGATTAAATATACATTTCTGGCTCATCCAGTACTGCACAGATCTGATATTAATGACTGTGAAATAGCTACAAACCTACTCTTTGCCAAGTTTCCAGATCTCTATTCCTTGATCAGAAACAGACAGTCCCATTGATTACTGCAAACATAAATGATCTAAGAGAAAAAGTATAATCAAAGCTCATGTCTATTTTTCCAGAAGCATGCCAGATGTTTATTTAAAATTTTGACTGACAACATAATGAAAAGAATGAGAGGACTATTTAAGTCAACACCTGTGGGGGTCGGTGATGCCTTTGTGTAGGGGCAGCCTGAAGCATTCCCCTGGGATGCTTTGTTCCTTGGTATGGTCTGTCCCGGTTTGAATCTCCCAGCTGGCTGCCAGCCTCGTCACTCCCCTGGCATTCTCCCACTGGTCCCCATTCCCTAATCCCACCTTTCTCCCTGGCCCCGGATAAAACGGTTGCCCTCGGGATCGTGTTTCAGATTTGCTTTGGAGTTCGGCTGTAAGCATGGAATAAACCATCCAGCAGGATGATAAGCAAATCTCCTTCCTGCCTCTTTGCCACCTGACCGTAATACCGAATATGCCCCAGGCTCTGTGGGCTTGCGGAATCCCACGGAACCGGGCTAAAAGTACGGTGTTAAACACCTTTCCAGGAAGATGCTACAGTGTAGTAACCCTATCACGCAAGATGCCAAAAAATAATTATCTACTAGAATATTATAATGTGATATTTTGGTTTTGTGAGCTCATAATTCTTAAAGAAATGGTCAGATTTTTATGATGTAGTATTTTCTTAGAACCCTGTAAACAGGAAGTATGGAAATTTGGTCTTTGCCCTATTCTTTCAATAAAGCATTTGCTTTTGTTGTAGAGGTGATCTCAAAATTAACACTGTCACTTTAATTAGTCAGAAATGGAAAAAAACCTTGCCATTGTAGGAAGAAAATATGGCAGGCAAAATCAATATCTTCTTTTTGGAGAAACGGTGGAGGCAGAACACACACATGCACAACTTATGTCTTTTATTAAAGGGATCAGAATTCTTTTCCTCTGCAATCCCTACAGCCAGCCATTCACAATGGGTTTTCTGCAAATGGTATTGCAAGACATTTCAGATGAGGCACTAGTTCCCTCTATGCTACAAGGAAGATGACACAAATACCTGCACAATGAATTATGGGGTGTTTTTGACACCTGACTGAACAAATCATTGAAGCAATTGAGGTAGGAGATAACAAAAGATCAATTTCTTTGGAGGAGACAATATTTTCTCCTCTATTCTACTATGCAGAATAAAGACGTAATGTAATACATACATTTTTCTGTACAATTCGTGTCCAGTGAATTGGCAAAATCTAACAGTTAAAGGACTACACCGTTATTTATAAAAATAGTAGACAAAAATTAATTAAGGGACACAATGAGTGAGACATGAAAATATGCATTTGAATATATAATGACTAAAAAGATTGTAACTTGGATGATACTTAACTGGCAATTGACACATGGAACACTGTTCAATTAATGTTTGCTGGACAATTATTGTCCTATCTCCACCATGCTTTGGTCACTACTCTTCAAGATTCATAGAAGTTATTGTTTTTACAGTTGTCACCAATTGCTAGGATTCAAATGTGAAGAGTGTTATAATGGGCTTATACCAACCTTGTAGCAAATTAAGAGATTTGGACACATGACTCTAGGTGTGTTAGGGAATACACTGATGGCTAGGAAGTTCTCTCTGATAACTGAACTTTCCTTCAAACCTTTGTCAAATAAATGCTTATTTTCTTTATGAATTCTGCATCTAACTTTCAAATAAGTTTTTATTTTTCTACTACCTTTTATCTGCCTTACCTCATTTTTACGTCTGTTTCTTTTTTTTTTTCTTCTGTAAAGCAATGGATTTTTAAGTTGGAGAGAGATGACAATTAAAAAAGAGAAAGGTGGTGTATAACACAAGGGAGTGCCAAATTGTCATAATTCTCTGCTTATCTTATAAGATGGCAAAGCAATCAAAGCCAAAATGAAGTAATTCCATATCAAAAGAAACTCCACGTCTCTTTAAATTTATGTGTGGAATATGACCACGTTCAGAAACAAGGCAGACAAAACAAGAATCCAAAATGGATCCCTGCTATCTTAATGGATTCCAATATGTCATATGTGTAGGTATGTATGCATATACATAGGAAAATATATATATATGTGCCCTGTATACATGCATATGCATATACAGCTACGTATGCAGATCCATATGTGTATGCAGGTACTTATCTTTTTAGCTTATGCCCATTTCTGATTTATTTCCCTATACCAGCTAACATTTGGTCTATTTTATCAGACAAGGAATGTCTTTCCTTTTGGTAATTCGGCACTGTGTAATAGCATGTGTCTGTCTTCCTGTGCTGGCAGACTCAGTCTGACAGCACAGTGAATGGCATTTCAGTTACAATGTTCAGCATGAATAACAGAAGGGTAAAACAATTTTCTGAAAACTCGTCCCACCACACCTCCACCAGCCCAGCTCAATGGCCATCTAGAGCACTCTTGTGACAGAGGAGAGAAATGTTTGCACTTCAAGGAGCTCATTCTAATTCCTTGTTTCACAAAGCTGCCCAGAAAGAACTGAAAATCAATAAATGATAGCTCTGTAGTAAGTATTATGATTTCAGTCCCCAATTACTTTTAATAACTTTTAATAACAGGAGCATCAAGGAAACGCTAAAATCTCCCTAATAATTCCCAGGCCTCTGAAACTGAGGACTTGCTTTTGTGCACTGAACCCCAGCACAATGCGATTTTAATTTTGTTGCACAGAAAAGCTCAATGCTTTGAAAAATTTCTTTCACACATTCACTATGTTAGCTACCACATGCACGTATTCTATAACTTAATTGATTTAAAAGTTCACTACAAATTAAGCTGCAGAAAAACATAAAATAACACGACAATCCTACACAAAGCTGAAGAGAGATGAATGCAAAGCACAAGTACAAGACAGGGAACTTGCTTCAGGAAAAACTGGAAGAGTCAGGGGAACCACAATTGAAATTTGAGTCACCAGTGCCATGAAAAAAAAACAAACACCTCGCACAGAGAGCTTCCAAGAGATGCATAGTGATTCTTCCTGTTTCAATGCTTGTGTGTTTCATTACCAACTAAAATTCAAAACCAGCAACTGGCAAAGGGAGAAAAAGGGAAAAAGAGGCAAGGGGAAAGGAGAGGTTGACCGGACAGGGACTAGTAGACAGAAGTGAGAATAAACAGAGGTCCAGAAAACATGACATACACGGAAGAATAGATTGGCAGAATTTAGTTTAAGGAAGAAAAGACTAAGGGACACAACAACAGTTCTTGCTCACAAAATAGACTTCTACAAAGCCAGGAGAGCAGTCTGTATTGCATTCACACAGTGGGCAGGCAAAGAATTAAAATTGGAGCAAGGAAAATCCAGAAGAGACCTCAGTGAAACTGCCTAATGGCAAGGACTACGAAGTCCTGGAACAGGCAACCTGGGGAGGCTGTGGTGGCCCTGTGTCAGTGGTGAGCTCTATTGCACCAGAGAAATATGTGTCAGGAAAGACAAAGGAGCAGCTGTCACAAGAGGTACCAGATGAGCTCCTAGAGGTCTCTCCAACGTTACTGTTCTGTACCCTATTACCATACTGTATGCATGAAAGAGGGTGAAGGAAACACATAATTCATTAAACTAGTGAAATTCTTGCCTGCTTGTTTTTTCTTGATTAAAGACTTCTGACTGCTTGAGAACAGATAGAAGTATGTCAAATTGAATGATAGATGTTCACCTCTACTTATTCAGAAATAAAACTTTCCGGCTGAGATCTACATCCAGATCTCACCACAAGGCCTGTCAGTTCAGCTGCGTTCAGAGGCTTAAAGCAGATCCAAAACTGTCTAGTCCTGAGTCTTCTTCTTGTTCTTGCAAAGCTCAAGACACATTGGCTTGTTTTTAGCTTTGCTCTCTTTGTTATTTGCCATTTTATACTAATCACTAATCTTCTTTACATTATTTACTGATGATGGATGGGTGATCTTTGAACAAAATCATTCACACTAAGTATCAGCATCATGACAGAGCTCCATAGCTTATGATGCCTGGTTTTTGTACTGCTTAAAATGCTGCTCTGAGAAAGGCAAAACTCTCTAGTCATGGGAAATCATGTTTTTCCTAAAGCATACTATATCAGAGCTTTAAGAGCACCTATGCTGTGCACTAAGCTCCCTCCCTTTCATCCACTGGTAAGTTGGTGGAAAAGGTGACGAAAATACAAAAGGCAATCCCTGATTTAATATGAATATCTGAGCCAGTGCGGGTCATGAGAAAAACCTCTGAGCCTGTGTTCATGCACGTACATCATTCACCTGAGATAGCATCCTCTTTGCAAGGGCCTAGCTACACATGGCCACTCAGTGACCTCAACAACCACAGGAGATTGTTTTTGTTATAGGATTCTTATTCAGCAGTGAGAATTCAAGCCTATCTGACCAATGCATCTCTCCTCCTCAAAACACCCTCAAAAACAAACCTCTAAGAATCTTATTTAGAATTCAAAGAAAACACTGGTTTTGATGAGCTTTGAATAAGACCCCGATGTCAACTGTCATTGCAAAAAAGGGAATGTAGCGGGCGAAAGTGACTTGCCTGTACTTCTGTGATAAGCTTCTCTCTGGACTTCCTTACTTTCATTACTTAGGAGACAAGATAGTCTGAGACGAACCTAGCAGAGTCTTAACTGAACAAAATCTACTACAATTTTAGGTTTTGTAGCGTATATTACAAACAAATGATGTTGGTCAGAATGATGGGAGCATGCAGTTAGCTGTTTCCTCAGGATAAAAAACTATCTAAACAATCAGTGACCATGCCATGGAGAAATTACACAGGGACCGGGTAAAAGAGTAAAATCCACATTACCTTACCCTCAACAAAATGTTATGAAAATGAATACAGTTGTATAAAGATAACCAAAACCCAAGACAAAATCAAAGAGAAGATAAACAAATTAGGCCTTATGTGACAAATTAAAATGTGAAGGGTTGGAGAGGAAAAAAATAATGGAGCAATGGCAGAAATGGATGAAAGGTTCCAGTCATAATAACTGACCTGTAGAAATGTTTAAAACAACCATCTAACAAACTCCAATGTTGCCAATTCTGCACTTCATAATAATGGAGGGAAATATTATATAACTCAGTTGTGAGTGCTGAATGTTTTGAAGGATGCATTTTCCTACACTGTGTGCATTGGAAGGATGCATACTATTCCAGACCTTGCACTCTACTTTAAACAAGAGTTCAAATTTAGGATCTTGGATGGGTGACACAGGGGTACTCAGTGATGTAGTCTGTCCTTTCTTCATCCCTAAACCACTATGGATGAAGTCCACAATTATTTCTGGAAAGGACTATCACAAGTGTTATACTTTGCTCTTAGTCTTACACAAACGTTATTCTGGACAAGGTGCACTCAAGGGCATTTCACTGAGCTGCTGCAGAGGGGGGAATAGCATCATGATGATAGCCTAATTCTTCATTATGAGTTCCTGTCCCCTCAGAGAAGGGCTGTACAAGTAGATGACATGCTGGTCCAAAATCAGGTAAGTCCCTAAAAACTTGTGCAATGCATTTATGCAGTTCCTAAGGTGGGTACAATAGAGTCACTGTGCAGGATGACTGCATACACAACAGCTTCAAAGTCTTTATAGTTCCTTTCGAGAAAAAGACAATTAATACTAAAAGCATTGCTAATTGAATATGCAAATGGCTTTTGACTAAAAAGTTTATACTATTCTCAAGACATGCAGAATTTTATTGTTTGAAATGTCTACAGACTTTCTGTTGGTATGAAGATAATATTTTTTTCTCTGGAATTTAGAAGAAATAGAAATTATTTGCCTTATTTATAACTATAAATGATTGAAAAGTGAGTGGATGAACTTCCGTTTCAGAAAACTTAGTTAACTTTTTTCACTTGTTTTATTGCCTTCTTAAAATATGTACAGAATGTATTACGCTCTTTTCCCCCTTTTCAGTTCAGTAGCTCCATCTGGCATTTTTAGTGATCAGTCTAGCATGTCCAATCAAAAATGGACTCTTGCAATGCTTTGATCAATGGATATTTGAATATATCAACATATATTGCACATAACTGAATTGGTTTTTGGTACTTTATGTCTCAGTACCTGCAAGGATTTTATTGTGCTGATGTTCCACTTGGATGGATGCTGAGATGTGGGTAAAATGACCCACATGCTTCCAGACACTGACCCCAGCATTAATAGGGAAAAATCTTTCAGGACATCCAAATGTAACTCACGACAGACTCTTCTGAGATAATTTTATGAGAGAACTTTGACTTGAAGGAAGTGCTCTGGAAAAAGTGATAAACCTTGAAGAATGAATAATAAAATTTCTAAATACAAAAAATGCTATTAGTTCTTTGCTTCACATTTATCAAGTTTGGTTCCAAAATATCATTATGACTACTATGGAAATTACCCTCAGATGCAAAATATTATTACAGTGCTTCCATTTTATAGGAACAGTTGAACCTCTGTTAAACTAATTTTTCTTTTTCTGAGGCTAGTCTTTTCCAATACTAAAACTCCCTTCAAATCTTTTCATCAAAAGGTTACAAATCCTCCTCTTTTATTTTTCATTGCAATTGCAGTGATACGTATCGTACTGTTCTTTTCACATACACTTTTTCTTTTCTTTCACTGCACTCAGCTAGAAGTCTCACTTTTCTCTACACATTTTCTGTTAGAAGTATTAGGACTACTATCTAATTCTTTGCTCTATGCAGAAAAAAGGTTTCAAAAATCTAGATGACTTTTAAAGGAGCATTATACAGAAATTGTCATGTCTAGCCCAGTATAATCTTCTAATTTTCAATAATTTGATTGATTTATCTTCGTTAACACTAAATCTTTGTGGCTGGGCTCAAGTTTCTAAGATAGCTGAGGCACTAAAAGTTTTGTGAATTCCAAGGAGGAGAACAGAGACACAAACTTAATGACTGTATTGGGAGAAACCCTGTGGTGGCCAGTGAACATACCTTTATGTTACGGTGACCAAAAGGCTTTTCCCAGGGTGCATGGTTCTGTTAAATTAATCTATTCCAGTTTGAATTCCCCGGTTGGCTGCGGGCCTTGGCCCCTCGTCACTCCCCGGGGGCTCTCCCGTTGGTCCCCGCTCCCTGATCCCGCCTTTTCCCCGGCCCCGGGAAAAACCCAAAGTTAGCCAATGTTCTCGTATTTGCCCCTGCTACTCTCCACAGTGAAGATGCAATAAATGCTCCTGCCGAAATGCAAGCAAATACCCTTCCTGACTCTTTGCTACTGACTTAATACTGAACCTGCCCAGGCTTCTGTGGGAGCATGTGGGACCCCACGGAGCCAGGGAGGAACAGTATTAAAACCCCCTATACCTTCTACTGTATATCAAATCCTTGCTATCACTAGATGCTTATCATCATATTAATAGTATTGTGCTTGCCTCCAGATTATTAAATTTATCACAGGAAATGCAGTGAGGAGGTAGACTGATAATGGATGACACAATCCCATCCCTTATTTCCAGTGTTCACAGAATTGCCTGCTAATCACTATTCATCTATTATTTACTCATGCCTTTGTTACTTTTTGGAAATCAGACCAAAAATCCTGAGTTACATTTCACGTAATATCCTTCCTGAAATACAATAGGGCTACTTGGACAACGTGGCACTAAGCTTAGATGCAGCAGAACGAAACACACAAGAGATGTAAGGAATAGGATGCAATTTGAAAATATTTTTACTTGTGCTATGGACACATACTTTCTTATCCATGCAGATACAGTGTACAACCCTCTAAAAAACCCCAAAAGATACAAAACCCCACAATGCTTCAGCCTAATAACTATCTATACTATAAAAAAATATTAAAAATTAATATTAGGAAGAAGGCTGTTGACAAAAATCACCACTGCACATACCTGCAATTCTGTAGGTCTTGCAAAGACAACTTGCACAGTAACCACTTTGTAACCTCTTACAGGAATTAAAATGCAAATGTTGATTCTCACTACTGATAAAAATCTATTCCAACTTGGTTTCTAAAACTATGTTAGACTTTTACTGATGCAACAACCTTATTCAATGTTATGTACTTTTGTCTGATAAATTAAAAAAAGCAGAAATATTCCCCAAATATGATTTTTTTTCTCACTTGTTTTCCCACATGTGGCCCAGAAACAGGCTTTGTGCCAACCTGAGCTTGCTCTCAGGACTTGTCTGGGTTTGCCTGGGCCTGAGTTGGTTTTGTCATGGTTAACAGTTGCCATTGGCCACATGACCCAGCTCAGTGAATCCCACGGAAAAGTGAAAGGCCAGCAGACCTTTCACCGACCACAAACCATAGCCCTTTGGATTAACTGAAGGTGGGAGAGGAAGCTGTGCAATTTTTAATCTTTAGCTGTAGACTGATGTGACAGAAGCAGACTGTGATGAGAAGACATGTAAAGGGAGTTCTAGGTGAACTCAAGACTCATGAGGAAGAAAAGCTCAACATAAGCACCATACTTTATCGAGAGAAGGATCTGGGATGCTGATGCCCACTGTGAGTCTCTCTACTACAGTACCAGCTTGGGATCCAGAGGAATGCTGAGCAATTCAAAGGAAAAAAGGTTCAGCAGAAGAAGTTTTCTTAGATAAAAATTTCAATTATGTTATCAGCAAAGGTTTTTTTTTTTTTTTTGCATTAGTTAATTTGGATTGTCAAGCTGTTAAAACATTAATTGTACTAACAACAGATCCTTACCTCTGCATATGAGATGTGTTCTCTTTTGCTCCCAGAGTAGCATCCAGCTCTTGTGGAGTAATAATTTACTGCTGTCACCAAGGCACTGGCTCATTCCACACTGCAAGCTGAGCTGGGGTGCACAGGCACTGTCCATTTCATACACTTCACTCTGCCTTAACTGCAAATGGTATTTTATGTAGGAAGAAAAGATGAGGCTTCTTATGCTCATGCATGAAGCATACTTCTAATTAAGAAACTTCCTTAGCTAGAGTCCTTCGCAGCTAGCTAAACTTTCTATGTCTGCCCTCCAACAAAAAGACCAACAGATATCATATGAAACCAAAGTCATTACTCATCTAAGTTTTCCACCTCCCTCACCCTGGATCAAATATCAAATCTCTATTGTAATTTCTTTTAAAATTTTCTACTTTAGTTATAGCTGTTACAATGTCCTCCCTGGCTAAAATTATTGCTTTTGTTTTAGCAGCTGACTTCCTACCCTGTGATCTACTGATCTACTTTTCACTTTTTCTTTCCTGTCTGCACCTGACAGACCCTTTTACTCTCTTGTTTTCAAAGACTAATTTAGTTCCAACATATTCTCTTTTGATTTAACCTTTTTCCACTCACCTCTGTATTTCTCTCTCATCTAACCTTTATACATTTATATCTTATTTTTCAAGGAAGACTACGTGATCAAACTATAACTTTTCATCTCACACTACTTCTGATGTGCTATTTAATAGCCTTGTTTCCCTTTTGAAACCTACATGCTGATGTAGAACTTATCTTCCAAATATACTGTATACACATTAAATTTCCATGAGATCATTTTTATAGGAAGAATTATTAAAAGCTTTGCTTATTTTCAATGTCATCAAGCTGTTCTTCTGGACATTTGATGGGGCCCAGCAGAGCAACAAGATTAGTGAATGGCAGAAGTTTTTCTTTCCATGAAAGCACCTTGTCAAATTAAACATACATAATTTATAACAAAGATTTTCTTTGCTTCTCAGGGGTAAAAATTTCATGCATCTGCAGAGTTTCCAGTCCTGTATTATCAGAATAGAAATTTGAGATATATGACTGATTAGAGCTTGAATAAAAGTTTGTCTTAAGCAAAGATGTTTTGTACCTACTGTTGGTGGCAAGTTCTCAAAGAAATGAATCACCAAATCTGCTGAAGAGGCACAGGGGATACAGTCACCTAAAGTTTTCTTAAGAACCAGATAAAGATTAGGGTTTCATCCTGGAATAGGTAAGGTTCCTAGGATTTAGGAAGCACATATCAAACTGGAAAAGGAAATAATGTGGAAGGGAATTTTCTGCAGATATGACTGACAAAGCGATCTAACTTCTAATTTCCTCTAGCATTTAAAGTGGTGAATTGTTTGGGGAAATTTCTTTCTTTTCATGATATGTTTTCCTTTTTGTTGCACTACATGATATGGTGATAACTTGTTTTACACTGGCTCAGGAAAGCAAAATTACAAACTCACTCTTTAGGGACCTGCTAGTAAGGAACTGTTTTGTGGGCAGCTATCTCATTTCTTGTTAACTGTACAGGTTTTCTAGCTCCTCAGAAATTAGGGATATCATAAGTGGACCCAGGAGACAGGTATTAGAATAAAATCAAGGGCAGGAGCACCACCTCCCACTTGATATTGTAGTTTGAAGCCTGTAATTAAACTATTTTAATGTGGACTTTTAAACAAAATCTGTCTTTCCCAGGACTCAGGCTCCTAATAGCTTCTTTCTATGCTATTTCCTCTTTCCTACACATTAAACAATTGCATGTTTTGAGACAGAAACCAATCGGACTTCAGCTTTTTCCCTGGGTCTGAATTGTTTTCTCCTGCAACACAATACAGAGTCGAGAGATTATTTCAATTTAACAAAAGGATTTCTTTCATGAAGGGAGAAAGTGAAAGGGAAATGAATCTTTGATTACTCTTCCTCATGCGAATTTTTAGCCAGGCAGATTCCTGAAAATCTCTTTAGAATCAAATATTAGTGCTTAAAGTAACACACCAGGAAAATACCAGGTTTTTCATCACATGCTAAGCTACAGAACTAAATAAACCTGTGAGATCTTACTGTGACAATCTCAATTATGGCTGAGGAAGATGATGTAAACGCTGTCTGCACAAATGCAATCCCAGCTTCCGTCCACAGCTATCTGGGAACGGCCATGAGGCAGGGCCACAGCAGGATTTTTTGAGCTCTCTTTTTACACACGTCGCTGTAACAATATGAAGCCTATATTTATGCTACTAACGAAGATAAGACTGCCCAAACTCCCCGGGTTTTTTTGTTGTACCACATAAATACATTGTAGGAACAGATGAAGGGACTATGGTTAAAGGGGATGATGTGCAGTTATCTTTTTTCATGTGTCCACAGCCAGATGAAGCTACAGCCAAATTAATACCTGTCCCAGACTCAGGAAATTTTTGTTCTTTACCAACTCTATCCCCTTGTGCTTGTCTTTAATCCACTTCTTTTGTGTGACATCTGCTCCTGGACCTGTTTAATCCATCACTAGCAGTCTGTTAAGACAAATGTTTAGGAAGAATTCAGTTTGCAGCTTTGGTGCAGTTTTGCCTCTCACTGCTCTCAGGGACTACAGTTTACTCTGTAGGGTAACTCACGACTAAGGCTTGGCAGGTATGCTCTTCTAACATTTTCCTGACTTCCATGGAGACGCTCTCAGTTCTTACCAGCCCTATAAGCAGATGGTTAATTGTTACAAAGCTGCACACTGTTCATTTTGAAACTTGCATATGTTACCATTTTCAGGGTAACATATGGCTTAAAGGAATCACAGAAAATTTATAATAATGCAAGGACAGGAACAGCAAAAAATCCCGACATCTTAAAGTGTGTTGTACTATTGTGAGTCACATTTCTGCTTTTGTGGCACAGCTTTTCAAAGATGATAGAATGAAACATTTCTAGTGAATGAACATGGTATCATAAGCCACTGTGAGATGCTCCTGAATATTTAAAGAGCTGACATTCTCCTAACTAGGAATTTTTCATGTTGTCTTTTGTGAGAAACGAGCCATCAGTGTGCAAATTCTCATTCCTTCCTTTAAGACCCTTTTTTTTTTTTTGTTGTTGTTGTTTCTAATACTGTACAGTTTGCCTTTTAAAATTATCCAGTACCATATTTTAATACTCAAAGCAGATCTTTATAAGACTTTCTTTCAGTCATGCTACCAATAGCATGTTAAAAAAAGTTATTAACAAATAATTTTTGTAAATAATTTCTGATGCTACACTGTCAAGAATTAAATACTGGCTTTCTTATTTCTGTTGATATTTTTTACTAATTAAATACTAATGGATAGAATGTCTTGATAAACCCATTGGTTAAAAGTCATTGTTGGGTCAATATTTACAATTCTTCGAGTCATAATAATAACCTCTTTTCTTTACATCTCAGCTTGATGTTTCAGTCTACCAGTTTCATTCTAATTTCTCACAAATGTAACAATCCATATTAACAACTGACTGCCAAAATCTTTCGCTAACAATAAAAATTCTCATCTTTGGTTTTCCAAGAATCATTCGGTGCTATAGTTTTAAATTCTAAACTTGGAACACAAATTTATACTTTGCTGTATTTATTCAACAGCTGAATGTTTGAGTACTTTCCAAGAGAGTTAAACTTGATGGCAAATGGCACTAAGAAATTATTGCTTTTAAATAAAAAAAAGACAGCCCTAAACAAGTTTATTCTATATAGGACTCTGAAAACATTTTATTACAATATAAGAGAAGCAGTATAGAAATTCAGTTTTGAAGTGTTTCTATTTGCTCATCTATTTCATGTTGAGCTTAGCCTATTAGCAAGAGATGCTCATGACCTCCTAAATACAAAGTGAGTTATATAAAATAGTTCTCTTTTCATGTAATTATAACCTCCCACATGGGAGGTTATGAGGATGACCTCCATGCTGTGCATCATTGTTTCCTTTGTCAGATCCTGTAACTATATTACTCTACTTTACAGCCAGCCTATACAGACAGCAAGTGTTCACCTACAATGTGATTATTTGTTGTAGGATTTGAGCTTTTAAAAGGCTATTTCCCCTCAGTTAAAAGAAACATGACCGGCCTCAGTTAACAGAAACAAAACCAGCCTCCTAAGAGCATATTTTTGAGCTCCCCAAAATTATATGGAACTTTGTTGTTTGTTGATTATAATAAAAAATAACAATCCCCCAAGGAGGAAAAGGAAGCACTCTTAGGTGTGGGGCTTTTAGGTATAAAGAGATACATATATCTTTGGAGAATAAAACAAACAGAAAAAAAAAAAAGGTGTTTGATTTCTGAACAGAAGTATTTATTTTATAAAACGTTATATAAAGACACCAAATTACTTGACCTTATCCACACTTGCAAAGGACACAGTAGGTGTTGATTCTTTTTCTTTTTGAACAAAGTCACTTTTTTAAAATGCACAGCTTGGAAAAATGCAGAAGAAGATAAAGTTGCAACTGAGAGTTGGTTTTGGAAGAACTCCACTGGAGGGATGGGTTCAGAGGAGAACAAAGAAGAAAAAATGTATATGCCTACCCAAGAAAAAAATGGAATGAAACCAAATATTTGTGTGTGTGTGCATGTATAATAATTCTTAAAAGTATGTAAAAGTAGTAAAAAACAGGGGAAATGTTTCAACCTTAGTTAAAAAGCTTGAAACTGTCAACACAGATACAGCTTGCAACACTTAGAAAAGCTATTGCTCTGTGATGAAGTAGCTGGCTTGTGCTTTTTCTCATGTGATGTGTGATGACATCTATTCCCAAGTCCTTGGATCCCAAAGTATTCATTAGGAATGTGATGGAAATCTCCCCTGAATGATGAATGTAAAAGATCTGCTCTTGAAGCATCATTAATCTTTCTAGGCATAGAAATCAGTCTACTGTCACCATCCATTCACTATGACAGATAAAATGAGGGTGTTTTTTTGTTTTTTGACTTATGGAAAACAAAAATGGTTCTCAAAAATGCATTGTGGTCATGATTCTGATCAGGAAAGGGAGCATAATTCATGTGTTGTTTAAAGAAGCATCGACAAACTCAGTTCCTTCAGATTTTATTCCGTGCTCATCTTCATGAACCTCCTCTCTATTCTCGGCACACTTAAGAACAACAAAAATCTTGGGAGGAAAAGCCACTGCTTTCTGTATCCTGGCAACGTACTCTCAAATAAAGACCAGTGGGATTTGGAGACTGTTGACTGCACTATGAAAATAAGATATTTCCTCAAAAATCTAAATCAAGACTGATTTTAGTTTGCTAGTTCATAAGTCATTTTCCTCCTTCCCCTTGGTAAGTGTCAGAGAAACTTAGAGATTAAATGTATCTATCTAAGACAGGAAAAAATTTTCAGACAATGTGCCCTGCTGATTACTTACAACTACCATCAATATAAATCCACATGTTGTCAATTGAATTTTCTCTTTTTCTTTAAAAACAAACAGCAAAGATGTAGATCTGCTATAAATACAAAAGAAGAGTAAAGCTGTCATACATCATTCTCATTGGGTTTTTAGGGCCATTTCTAACAATCTGAGTAAATTATTTATTTTAAAGAGAAGTGGGAAAAGTACAAGGAAGAACAGGAAAATAAAAAGCTAAAATGAGAAGTATGAAATTATCTATGTACCACTGTAGCATAATAAGGTCTGGAACATTCTAAAACGTTGGCTCCTGGCCTTTGCCCACATTACTGGGCCCCGCATTAGTGACTACTGCAAATAAAATGAACTAATTACTTACTCAATTTCCTTCAGTTACAAATAATCACAGGCATATTGAAAAGTGCAGCTGAAATAAAAAGTAAGCAGAAGTAGAAACACACTTCAACTCTTCTCATCTATTTCTTCCGACTTTCTTACTACTAAACTTCTCTTTTATTTAAAAAACCAACCAAACAAAGAGACAATCAAACAATTATGTTGTATTTCTCTAAGACTGTTTGGTGTTTATTTTCTTCATTTCTCATCCCAGAGTAACTATGCTAAGTCCCTGTTTTGGGACAAAGTCTGCATGAGACACCTCTACTATTTCAGGAAGTTTGTGAACTGAATGTCCTCTGATTCTTGATTGTTCGGACTCATTCAGATGTAAATAGAAGTCCCCTTTCAAAGAATCAATGGAGAGCTCCAGAGGCACTCCTGATTTCTCTTTCCCCAGTACCTCTGCTCACGTTTCCACCACCCACTATTTCCAGCTGTGTGGTCCTGCTCCAGCCACAGCTCTGTCCCCTGACCAGGGCTGACTCAGTTCCTTGTCTAGTGGCACTGTAGACCAGAACACAAGAATAACTTCAGATAAAAATAACCATAATCTCTTCTGCAAAGAGCTGTTGTTTGACTTGGATTTATTTCAGTAATGATAAGTCAACAATAATTAAATATGTAATTATTATATAGACATAGGGACTGGAGTTACAGAATACACTCTGTAATAAGAGCTGCTGCAGGCAGCACTCCTTGATGAAAAACAGGTAAAAGGAGGATTCATCACAGCCAAACAACACATCTACAGTTCTTTGCATAAAAAAGTGTGTGTCTTCTACAAACATCACTTTTCTACTAATTTTTCAGGAATTTAAAAGTGAAAAATTTCTACAGCTGTTCAAATAACACATTTAGTAACACATTTTACAAACTCTCAACCTCTCCTCTCAAACCCAGAATATTCAAGGTGTGGGATTTTGAATACTTTGCCAACCAAAACAAAGCCCCTAACTTTTTAATAGACTTTAAAAACCTGCAAGCTAGGGCTGCAACCTTTTTAATATTTTCCACCCATTTCTGTCTGGATCTACAATACACAGACACATATGGTACTAAAAGAACTATATCTGCCACTATCATGTCTAGTGCAAAGCAACATTGCAGAATAAATTGAGATTCATTTAAGGATCTATCAGATTTAAAGCCAAGCACGTACCATTACAGATCAGCAATAATGAAAAACAAAGACATTAATATTTCAGTGGATGACACAGTCTTTCTAAGAAAAATGTTGGCCATATAAAAATGCTTGTTGTCAGTACAGGCTTATATAAAACATGTGACTTTTAGAACCCAAAGCTTTTTATTATGTGTTTAGGAAAAAAACCACCAAACAAACCTGCATAAGATAAACTACAAATATTTACTGTCACAAAAATTCAGATACTTAGGGCTAAACGGATATAATAAGTAAATATAAAAACATGAGATCTATACTACTCTGGAACATCGATCCAAAGAACATGAGAGAATTCATAATTCTGTAGTTACACTGTTAGTCTGTGTCTATATAAGAAAAAAATGAAGAATGTTGTTAAAGTCTGGTCTTGTTTAGACTTCAAGGAACTGTCTCATGAGTGATAAAACAAACAAAAAAGAAATCATAAGTTAGAAACTGCCTTGAGAAAAAATAAACAGATCTTCAGTCAGTGCTCAGGATGAAGACAGGAAGCAGCACACACTATGCCATAGCAAAAACATACCCAAGGAATAACAGCAATCTTACATCTGCTGACAATATTTGAGTCATAAATGGAACCTGTAGTAATTCAGAGATACTCCTGCCCTAGTGCACTGCATTATTCCATTCAGCTACATGACTAACTATCAGCTTAATGCTTTTCAGTCATTATTTTCTGAAATACGTTGGCTGTGGGGGAATTTAGAGCACAAACACAGCTTCAATAAACATTGTTACAATGTTCTTTCAGAATCTCGATCTGAAACATAGTATCAGTGTGAATAATCATTCAAGAAAAAAATCAAAGTTATGGTCTACTAAGGTAGATGTAGTACCCCTTACATGAAGGAGGCTTACCAGCAGCAAGGATCCTTTTCTTATGCAAAATTATCAAGAATAGCTTGAAAGAACTAAGTTTTATTTTCAAACAGTTGCAGCACTTTAAATATGTGCCTTCTTTGTTATATTTAAAGCATCAATTTTTTTTATTGAGCAGCAAAATTATGCTAAATTTAGCATCTGAAGCGAAATTTTGTAAGTTTTGAACTTATTGTGACACTTTTCATAAAGAGCACTACTCTGATATTTTAGGAGACATTTTTTGCTACTGGTGATGTCCAAGTGCTCTGTAAAGCAAGGAAAGTGAAAGAAGGGCAGAATCCAAGAAATAATATGAATTGAAAAAGAGTTATTTATTAATTGCTAGAAGTAACTTTTAAAGAAGACATGAGATTAGAGAGAAAGTTTTTTACAAATCCTCCATCTTTACAAGTGAAAAGACAACAAGGAGAAACTTATCAACAAATAAGTTGTTCTGATTGCTTCATAATCCTGATTTAACACTTGTATTCATCACCTCCAAATCAAAAGATGTATATGGATTTGATGCAATGATATTTGAATACTATTTAGAAAAATATAAATGTAACATATTTGCTCAAAATTTAAAGATGCAGAAGTTTTTTTACATTTTTTTCCTTCATATTTAGAAACATTAGAAATTTGGGAAAGAAAGGGTGCTTAGTAAAACCTATGAAATGTTATCATTTCTTTCAAATGCGTAACAGGTTTCACATCTGTTTTTTTTTTTCCCCAGAGAAAAAGGTTTGTTAATTTTTAGCAATTTGTGAAAACTAGCTCACATAGTTTCTCTGTCCACAAGTAACAGTGATTTGTGGCTTCCTGTGGGCTAGAAAGATAGCACAAAATAATTAAAAATCATAGAAAATAGAACTGTTTAGGCTGGAAAACACCTTCATGATCATCTAGTCCAATCATTAAGAGTATTGCCAAGTCCACTCCTAAACCATGTCCCTAAGTACCACACCTATAGGTCTTTTAAATCCCTCCAGGGATGGTCATTCAACCACTTCCTCGGCATCCTGTTCTGATGGTGGGAAAGATCCAGATTAGGATACAATCTACCAATAAAGATGGTGTACCGTTAGAATACACTGGAAAAGTCATGGAACTCAGTGGAGATTTTTATAAAAATGTGAGAGGTAAATGTATGTCAGGGATAAAAAAGGCATTACTTGATAGGGGTACAGATTAAGTGAATTCTTCAATTCTCTTCTAGCCCTCTTTTTCTATAACTTTTGAGAATCGGAATGGTTGATTCTCTGCAGAGACTGTTTTTAGCCACAGAAAGATAAGAGACAGTGTGCCTTTTATTGGGATCTCCCCACGTGCTGGAACCCACCAGACAGCACAGTCCCAGATGCTCTGCAGAGCTGCAACCTCCCTCCTGCTTCCAGACACATCGCAGGATGAGAGGCTGACTGCGAAGGGCTACAGGTGTCACAGCAAGGAAAATTCAACAAATCACACCAGACAACCACCTCTTTAACAGAATTTTTTAAACATCAGATCATCACTTCCTTGGCTGATAAAAATGAACAAATATCAGAGCTCTATGACCTCACATCAGTTGTCACTAGACCAAAATACTTCCTGTATATGTCAGCTAGTAACAACAAATTTACAAGTTCAAGGACTGAGCAAATCTGCCATGGTAAAAACATTTAATTTCTCTGCATCTGAAGTATGAAGCCATTTGCACAATGACATGCTCAAATGTTTGCCGTGAACATTCTGTTTCTGCTGCAAATAGCATAAGACTAAGAAAAAGGGAGAAAACCCCAGTGTTTTAGCTTGATTTTTATGGTCCCAATTAAGCTTGCTTTTGCAAACTGTCTGCACACTGAGCCAGCTTTCCTGCCAAGCTCTGGACACCTTGTGCCACCATGCTGGCCATTCAAAACAGTTTGCAGGGGAGGCAAATGGACAGCTTTCAGGGGAATTTATGGAGATTTGCTTCACCAGAGCAGCGGCAGCACTGCCGTGCAGGGGGAGACAGGCCTGCTATTTTTAAATTCTGCTGCCTGATATGCAGCTCACATCAGACAAAGGTGATTGCCGCTGCTCTAGCCCCTGTAAAGGAGTAATTGCCTCACTCCCCCCTTGAATCTTTGAAGAGATAATAAGAAAATGCTGGTTTTGTTAAGCAATATGCTCCGTTCTCCTTCCCAGCAGGCCACAGAAACAGAGGCTGTCAAAATTTGCCTGTCACTTCTGACCTTCAACGATCTTTATTCTTAGGATTGACATGTTAATTATGGCCACATAAAAAGCAGGATACAAAAACGTGGCTGTATCACAGGAGGAGCCATGATCACTGCACTGCATGTTGCATTGACAATATGTGCAGTTCTGCTACTACACATATGATGCCAAGGAACTATTTTTCACTGTAGCCCATTTCAAATCACAGGAAATAACATCCCTACAGAAGGATTACTCTGTTTTTACACTGGAAAGGTACATACCCAGCCACCAACCCCAATCACCCTCTTCCCCAGTGACTTAGTGTTACCACAATTTACCGACAAGGCTGGGAAGGAGCAATTGATCCTTTAGCTCTGACTAACCCCAGGACTTGCTCCCCTGCCTAGCCACCAGCCCCCCTTTCCTTCAGTTTGATGCCAGGATTATTTGCCAATATGAGGGTGAAAGTGCCAGGCCAGCAGGGTCTTGAGAGCAGATGGGAGTGGGACAGTACCCCAAGTGACAGATTACCTAATGATGTAAATTCTTATTTTCAAGGTACGGCATTTTAAAAGGGATGATGTTTTCCTGAGGATCAGTTGATTTGTAGGGAATGTAGAGCCACGCTTTCCCAAGACAGGAGAGCTCTTACTGTTTATCATTAACTATCTACCACCAAGAACACTTTTAATGGTGAGTCCTGAGGGGATGGTAAAGTGTTTTACTAGTAGTGGATGCTTTCCTCCCATCCCTCCCTTGCTGAGCAGCCCCAAATGCTCCCTAGATTCGAAATCCTGAGGTAGTGGTCTTTGCCTCCAGAAACAGAAATAGACCTGCCTCTTCTGCCTATGGCAGTTTAAAATGAAGTGTTTGTGAGTATAAATATCAAAGTTTGTCACCTTAAAACAGATGAGTCTTTGAAAGCAGTGATCCATGAAAATCCCACAGCTAGCTCTGGGAGTGGAGATTTCTTCTCACTGGGAGACTGAGGTGCTAAAGGCAAAATATTGCCAGGAAGAGTAGGCACTGAATGGAAGGATATGATGTCTTATGTAGAGAATATTGTAAAATAACCAAATGCCTCCCTATTTACTAGGAAGACAAATATCGTTCATCCAGGGAAGCTGGATATTTAAAAGCTACACCCTTTCATTATTCATACATCTATTTCTGGTTTGTTATTGGTTTTGGTTCACATTTTTCTATGGTGGCAGAATGTAATAAATTGTTACTAAAAATTTTAAAACCATGAAAAGAAGGACGGAAAAGGTGGAAATCATTTTGGAGGCCTTCCAATAGTTTTAGACTGCATGTGAATTTTTGTATTTAAAATAGCTGTGTACCTTTTGCTCATACTGATTTTGCTGGTAACAGGTGGTCTTTTATTTTAAGTCTTGTTATTTTGCAGTTTTCCATCCTCCACACACTCAGGATACAGTTCTCATCTCACTCATACCATGCCTCTGATGGCAGTGAAGACAGCCTTTTTTATCCAGTGTAAGCAGGATCAGGCCTTCAGCCTGTGGAAGAAAAAGCTTTTCAACTCAGATACACAGAAACTACCACTGAAGAAAGAGTGATCTCCAGGAGTCAGGTCTCCTGGGAAAAATACAGCTTCTGTGCCATCCTTTAGCTGAAAGACTACCCTCTAGTCCTGTACTACTGCATTATTCAAATATAATGGATGAAATTAGCTGGGAGCTGAAGTACCTAGTTACCAAATATTCTCATGCCGTAGGATAAAATAAAAGAAGACAAAACAATCATAAAAAGATAAAAATCAGTTTGCAGTATTTTTAAGAAAATGACCTCAGGAGAAGATGAGACCAGTCCTTGCCACTAAATCAGCATATCCTACCAGATCAGTAATTAACAATATTAGAACTAATAACCTTTGGTAGCATGGCAGCATGCTGATATCAGTTGGGATTTCTGTGATCATCATTGCAGAAGGAAGGAAGGAGGACTGAAATTTGCACAGATGGAGTAAATGGAAGGAAATACATGTTTTTGAGAAAGAAAATAAAGTTTATGGGCTAGAAAAAGTGACAGATTTTGAACTAAACTAGCTCAAGTTTTAAGCTTCTATTACAAATGTCCTGGTCTCAAGCATATCACTATTTAAAAAAGGAAGGGAAAATGCACTTTATTTCATGGTTTGAAAATAATAACTGACCATTTCAAAGCAGAGGAAAACTATGGTTTAGGAACAGCATCTTTAAATCTAAAAAACAGCTAGAGCGTAGTTGGAAAAGTCCTAGTATACTCTTTCACTTTCAATTAACACAAATGACTACTTTCTGTATCAGGTGTCATAATCCTTCTGGTTGCTCACAAGAGAAAAATGAGCATGTGTGAAGTGGAATGAGGCTGTGGGTGAAAAACCTTTTGAAATACAAGACCCAACTACACCTTTAGCAGAAGGATGTGAAAAATTGAATTACTGGTGTTCAGCAGTGGTAAAATGAATGAAGAAGTTGTACACAATTTCCAAGTGGCTTTTTTTTTGTGGGAATCGAATCCATTGCCTTTTCATAACACTTTGCCTTAAGCACTGCAGAAAGATGTTTCACATAATACCAGAAACTTCAGGCAAAAGAGTGAATTGGCAAAAGGATTCTGCAGACATCTTGAGTCTAGAGAGGAGACAGCGACTGAGAATGGAGCCTATTTGATGACATTTTTCTGAGGTATGGTGCTATAGCCCTCCTTTCCTCTGAGCAAAGTGAAATTTTGGTGTAGCTGCTTAATTATTTGGGTTAGCAAAATTTAAAAATTACTCAGTAATCTTATGAGACTGAGTAGCTGGTAAATAAAATTTAAATGTTCAAAAATATAAAGTAAAGTTTGTGGAAAAAAATCCTAATGCACAGTAATGGGCTTTGAAAACACCCATTGAAATACTCAGGAAAGAGATATTGGTGTTGTAAGAGATATTTCTATGAACAGCTTAGTAAAGCACTTTGAGTACTAGGAATTGTTAAGGAAAAAGGGGAGAGCAAAACTGCAGACATCGCTCCGCTACTGTATAAATGCATGTACGTTTTAAAAACTATCTGCAGCCCTAGGGTATGAACCAGCTCACAAAAGTTATGGAAGAATTAGAAAAGGTACTGAGCAAGATGGGGAGGATGTAATGGCGCCTGTACAGGAAAAAAAGTGAGTACAGAGCATTATTAAAGCGGCATTTCTCCATACTGGAAAAGGAAGCGTAACAAACAGATCAAATACTAGCCTATGATAAATGGTGTGGGAAACACAAATGTGGATGTTTCTGGTAATAAGATAAAACTGAGCCATCAAATGAAACTACCAGGTGAGAGACTGGAAACAAAGTAACTATTTTTTACATGCAGACTGTTTATAATGTGAAGTTCACTCTATGATGACATCGCAGCTATACAGATTAAAAAAACAAGGCCAATTTTGAAAAAAACCCCAACCTAATTCATGGATGAAATGATCCATTGAAATGTTAGTAGCACAAAGATACCTCCTGCAATTTAGCCAGTCCTTGAGTCACAGACTGAGGAAAGTTACTCTCAGACACTTACTGTATTTCTATACCCTTGTCTAGGCAAATGATACTTCTGTTCGACAAAAAATGCAAATCTGGCTATTTGGCTTGACTCAGTGCATCTTTCGATATTTTCATGCCCACTCAGTATTTCTAATTCATGTACTAAAACAAGCAAGTGAAAAATTAAATCACATTTGAACTGTATCTCCTGAATGGCTGTACTTTCAACAGCTTAGAAGCCAGTTTTATAAACTATCCGGACTAAGAGAAACAATGGATCAAGTTAACTGGTGCAACTCTGTAGGCTGTCATTCATAAGCTATGGTCACTCAGTTGATATGCTTCATACACAGTATCTATGCTCACCAGAGATATCCTTCATAGAACTGTGTCACAAACAGACCTTTTCAAGCCACTCTGCAAGTGTTCTGCATCACCTTGACATTTATAGGCTCACTGAAAAGAAAGAGCTGATGTATATCTTCACTCTTTGAAAAAAATACAGTTCAGACTCTTTTCAGAGAAATATGTGAAAACACATGCAGTTACTCTAATCCCTGGTCAAATACTACCTGCATGCAGCCTTTCAAGCTCTACATATAAATAATAGCACAGACCACTGTCTACACCTTTCACATACAAGATTTAGAACATTATTTAAAATTAACTACAGCCTTTGAAAGACAACTACAAAAAGTAGCATTGGATATTCTTTTTTATTTAGAACAGGTTAAAAATGTCATGAAGAGGATAAGACATGAAAAGGATACGTACAGAGAAATAAGACCTTCCATTTACTTCTAAAACTATTTTGCTTATTGCTCCCTCTCATAGGAGTATCTTGGGAAAATGAAACAATAAGGCGAAAGAATGATAATGAGGCATCTAAAAATGAACAAAGGTTTAGATTAAAGGCCTCTGAAAGGACAGAAAATTGAAGGCAATGAACAAGAATACAAAGATCAGAAAAATCAAGGCAAGAAAGATTTAGAATAGGACTTCATAACAGCTGATCCTTTATATCCACAGTCCTTCTTTTGCACTCAGAATCATACAAAATAATTTTATAGAAACTACCATTCCCATCTGCATGAAGAAATTTTTCATCTCTTAATATCAAAAGTATCAGGGTTTTTTGACAACTTGTTGCCTATTCATTGACCTAAAATGAAATTAAAACTATTCCCGCTGGGATCCTCTGAGATACCCTGAAGAGAGCATCCATGAACACTTTGTCACCTGAGGATTCCACAGACACTGCCACTGCATTTCCCTCCACTTCCCTACTTGAGTGTAAATTACATAGCTTCCCTTTTCTGACTTGAAATGCAATAGATATAAAAGAGCAATGCTTACTGCAATCATAGTTCACTGCAATCATGTCATATTTAACGAAAAGAAGAAAGATTAAAGATAACTGAGGAGAGTTGGATTCAGCAAATCACATTAGAAAGGAAAAATATGTTTGGTGAAATCTCCCATTTTTTACATAGTCTTCAGATATTTATATCCAGACAGGATAATCATATACAACAGAAAAAAAGTATAACTAGGGTTAGGGAAACACTGTTTATTTACTGCATTTAAACATAAACATTCTGTCCTTGAAAAGCTAACAGCAAAATATGGATACCACTCTTCTCAAATGTACTAATCTTAATAATAAAATAGATTTGGTCAGGTACAAATCTATAAACATAATGTACATAATTCTATTTCATTTTGAGCTCATGAGGCAAATCTCTGTGCACATATCTTTAGATTCACAGCATTCTGCTGACACTAGGGACAGTTTAGTGCTTATCCTAAAAGTGTGCTACCTTTTATATTTGGGATTTGCAAGAGCATACAGATTCCTGCTTTTCTCTAAAAGTCAGCATCAGTCGGTCTAATTGTCTTGGTCCTCCTTCTAAGGCTTTATGCTGAAGTTATTTGTGTGGATTCAGATCACCTTGGCAATCAAAATGCAAACCTAGGTAAGAGTTCTGAGTATTTCTCACATTTCATGATATTTGGCTATTTAGCTTAAAAGCCCACTATGACACAATTGTATTCAAAGTGCTGGAAAGGACTGGAAGGTCAAAGATCTTCTGGTACACAACTAAAATACATCATTACTGGTAAAACAAATTGCATCACTTATCTTAGTGAGAAAACTTAAAGTTGCTTGAACCAGAGCTTGTTTACAATACCGTGTTGTTTAATTGTGATCACACCATTGAAAACTTCAGCAAAATTAGGATCTCTGTGGAACTGCATATGCATTGCCGTGGAATGTGCTTTTCAATGCAAAGTCCAGGAAAGTCCCACTGTCACAGCAAGACTGAGAAATGCAAGAAGTAGTTAAATGAGACTCAGAGCAACAACACATATACAGGCCTAAAGGGCTCTTCGCATGGTGTGCTGGTTTTGGCTGGAGCAGAATTAACTGCCTTCGCAGTGGCTGGTGTGGAGCTGTGTTTTGGACTTGAGCTGAACGCAGGGTGGATAATACAAAAGATATTTTGTTATTGCTCAGCAGGGCTCACACAGAGCCAAGGACTTTCCTGCTTTTTGTACAGCCACACCGTCTGGGAAGCTGGGGGTGCATGGCAGGCTGGGAGGAGACACAGCCAGGACAGGTGACCCAAACTGACCAAAGGGACATTCCAGACCACAGGACATCATGGTCAGTATATAAAGCGGGGGGAAGAAGGATGAAAGCGGGAATGTTTGAAGTGATGGCATTTGTCTTCCCAAGTCACTGTTGCGTGTGATGGGGCCCTGCCCTCCTGGAGGGGGCGGAACAACTGCCTGCCCACGGGGAGAGGTGAATTAATTCCTCATTTTGCTCTGCTTGTGTGTGTGGCTTTTGCCTTCTGTATGAAACTGTCTTTATCTCAAACCACGAGTTTTCTTTTACCCTTCTCATTCTTTCGATTCTGCTGGTGGGAGAGTGAGTGAACAGCTGTATGAAGCTCTATGGCTGGCTGGAATTAAACCATGACACACAGGGAGTAAACATTCCTATACAGCCTTTGAGTCTCAGACTAGAAATACAGAAAAATTATCTGGAGGATACTGAAGTCAATATGTGGTGCATTGGGCTTGGATATGATCCAATTCACCCCGGTTTCTCAGTGGTGTTTTTCACTTATTTTCAAAACTTACTCTTTAATTGCATTGGCATCAGAATTCAGACACCATGTGCGTAACCACATTAGAGGCACACATCTCTCTTTTAAATATGCCATTGAGTTCTTTACCACATCAAAGTAGGTCTGGTAACTTAAGAACTGAAAATGGATTGCTTTTAGGTGCAGTATTTTTGGCCTTATCTTCTGGACTAAACTCAGGTAGAATTCCTCATGAAAACCAGCAGGGATCCTGCCCACAAGGATATTCTTATGTAAAGATTAAATTATCAAAGTAGTAAGAAGCAATTCTACAGAGAAGAAATCACTCTGTGGAGGCAGCCAATAATTTAGTTACAGGAAATGTGTGTTATAAATGAGGATTAACACTCATTCACCATATTTGGAATGTGAAAGAATATATTAGATATTAATTCAAAATTTCAATCACAAAAGTTAACAGAAAATGACACCCTGGGACATAGAGTTGCGATTAAAAATTGTAGAATTACTGTCAGTGATTGACAGTGATGTTTTTGCCTCTTCTGTTCAAAGTGTTTTGATGATAGAGTACAAGAACTCAAGATTTGCTTGTTTGCTGCTATTCAAGCAATGTTTCTCTCGGGGGCGGGGGGACAAGAAAACTCAATTTTACATGTGCTTAATGTGCTTGAGGTACCAAATAAAAAAAAACAGAATATGGAACACAAAAGATGAGAACATATAAGCAGAACACTGAGAAGAAGATAATTACAATTTTGCTAACGCGTAACAAAAAATATTTACTACATTAGAGTTCCAAAGATATTCAAGATCAGTAAACTTTCAAAAATAATTGAGGACATTTCACACCTCAAAGACTTAGAAAAAGCTGCGAGAAGTAAGTCTTTATGTTAAAATGTATTAAGTAAAAAATTCTAATCCCATAAAATGTATTCAATCAAAATAACTGCACAGTTTTGTGGAGACATTATTTACTACAAGAATATAATTCAGCAAAGTTTAGCATTCCTGTGTGTTGTACCTCTGTTCCAATTCTCCTGTAAGAATGTGGCAACCTCAGGCACCATGAAAATAACAAAGAAATTACAAACAGCAGAAATCATGTTAGAACAAACTTCCTATATTTTATCCTGTTGTTACTAGTACACATAAAATTTTAATGTTACAAGCATGCAATTTATGTCTAAGTCCGGTAGGATGTTTCATATTGATATTAAATTCAGTTGCCACTCATTCTATCAGAAGACAGAGTGATTCCCAGCTGTGCAATTACTGGGAAATTTTGTAGGCTCAAGACTCATCTGACAGAATAAAAAGTATGTCCTTTCTGAATAACTAAGATAATCCTCAAAATATGTTTCAGAAGAAAACTATTAATTCAAGAAGTTTTAGGGGGTAAACAGCAAAGGCACAACAGGTATTAACTGTTGTGTCTCCCGACCCTTGCTCCCACAGTTTCCTTTCCCTTGTGAAGAGCAGCTGTGCAAAACAGCATGTCCCTGCTCACCACATCCACTCACACCATGCCTTTGATTGTCTCTGCCTCATTGCACAATTAAAGTAAACCTCCACTGCTTTCTACGACTTTGTGCATGATAACACTGGCACAGAAACAGGAGACTGAGGAGCATTTCTTTTCAGTACAGTATAGAGAGCACTGCTTATCAAATCCTGCTCAGTAGCACCTATGAAGGCCCACAGCCAGCAGGCAGGGATAATCAGTCAGAAGTCAGCACCTGAAGAGGATAGTGTTGCTGAGGAGTTGCTGGTGGTATAATTTGATCAACAAAATTTTCCTGTGAGTGATGGTGTCTGAGAAAGGAAAATACTCCTATATTTGACTTTATTACTCTGTGTTGAATTTGCAAGACTTAGTAACAAGAACAGAACCAATGCATCAAAAGCTTGGTTGTTGTGGAACAACCACAAAAACCATCACATTTTGTACCAAAACACGTACAGCTGCAACTTCTCTGTGCTGAACAAATTCCTTAATACTGCTTCCAGGTAGAACTAAAGACAAAGACATTTCAATGCAATAAAACAGAAATATTTTAATTCAGTCAGATGGACAAATTGGTTCATGAAAATGTCCCTAGCAATTCAATAATGAGATTTGTAGGTTGACGCATTTTATGAAGAACTTTTATAGAGATGTTAAGAATTAGCAAGAACATAAGCAGAATGCTTTTTCCATTCCCAGCTCCATTGCTACAAGGATTTCTCTACAGAATGGAAGTGCAAGCCTGGTGTTGTAAAGGTCCACAATGTTTTAGGGACAAAATTTAGGATTTTTACATCTGCATACACAAACTTTATTAAGAAATAACTTAGTTGTATACTGCTTATTTTTGTGATGACTTAAATTTCATGAATGTAAAACTAGACCTAAGTGGTTTTTTGACAAATGCATAGATCTTACCACTTGACAAAGATGAGTCTTTAGTCTTAAAATTATAGTGACTTTATTTGTTGAGTAGAGTATTTCCAAATATTATCTTTGTTTTGTTAAGGCAGAATGCTTCGGCTGTTTTTTTCAGACTATTTTCTGTCCAGCAAGAAAACACTGGGCCAAACTGTAAGAATTATAAAAAGTGCTGAAAAACACTTCACAAACTTGCTTTGGGTAGCCAAGTGGAGTTAAATTCTATTGTATTAAAGTACTTATGAAAAGCTTGAAAACAAAACAAAAGATTAGAGTTATGTTTAACACAGAGGGCATTTTCAGATTTTTCTCAGAGCAATGTCTAGGCAGTCCATGTCAGCTTACATCTATCAGGATGCATTAAGATAAACAGTGTACTGCTATTCATAATGTACAAACTGTAAATAATGTTACATTTATTTCTTGTTTTCTGCTTTCACATATTTCTGACATACTCTAATAGTGGGAGTTCACTAGGCAGAACTAAACTTAGCAGAGGTACGAATTCTATATTGAACTCTATAAAAATTAATATCACCTGATTATATATATTATATATATATTATATATTATATATTATATATTATATATTATATATAGATAGATGAAACCATCTATATATATAAAAAATTACTGTAATCCTGATCTGTGTCATTGCTTTTGTCTGCAAGACCATGCTTAGATATAAGATACTTCTCTCAAAAATTATGAACAAATATTAATAGAATAATTTGAGTAGTGGACAACGGGCATTTATAAAATATTCCCATATTAATTTCAATTTAGTATGACAGTAAAAACACATTGGAGGAAAGGACCAGCAATACATGACATTCAAGTCACAAGAAGGCCTTATACTTATAGACAACAGAGAGCTTATTCTAATTCTATACCTCCTCTCTGCTTAGCACAGTTGAGATAACTTAAATGAACTGGGCCAGTGCTGTTGAAAGCAAAGGAAATTCAGAAAATGGAAGCAGAAGTTCAAGTCCCTAATTTTCAGTAGTAGTAGTTTTCTCCTTAAAAATACTCATGTATAATTTGTCATTCATGGCTTCTTGTTTATCAAAATAAAAAGGTTATTTAGAAGACAGTATAAAAAAGGATTGGGCAATATATTTTGGCAATGTCAAGTTCTGTATTCATCAAATACACTGTAGTAATATTTGGGAAAAATCTCAATAGCACTGAGAATTGCAGAGGTGAGACAATTAATAGTCTCCAAATTTCTAAAGACTTGATTTAAATCAGTCCTGAGACATCATGTCAAATGACTGAGTAGAAATGAGTGGAGGTTCAGGTCTACTGAAGCTGCTGAAGGTGTATCACAGAATACTAAAAACACTTCCTCTGAAAGCCTTTGCCTACTTTAATATATGCTGACTTGCCACACTTTGACTTAATCAACTTTGGCTTTTGGTTGTCAAGACCTGTACTAATTCTATTGTAGTGTTTTATCTAAATTCTTCATAAGGTCCTACAAATACTGTATTTCTAAGCTTAGCCACAGACTGTGTATAATAGTGTATAAATCACAGAAGGTGCTGCACAAGGGACTGAGTCTTTTCCTCAGTTCAACAGGTTTGAAGAAGCTAATTCTGTCTGAATTGGAAGGTCTACCTTAGAAAATACAGACAAAAATCAGAGTATTGAACAGAAGAATTCTGTCATGGAATACCAGCTCAATCAGTTTCAAGGCAGCTGAGGCTAAAGAAAACACATAGGGTATGGTCTAATTTCTTCATAATGGCACTGTTTGAAAAGACACTTACTGGAAATACTGTTTGAGTCTTTTGTCCCACAAGACAAAACCAGGAATGGTAACTTCAGTCACAGAGGCATAGGACATATTAAATGATTATCATAGAATCACAGAATGGCTTGGGTTGGAAGGGACTTTAAAGATCATATAGTTCTAACCTCGTGCCATGGGCAGGGACACCTTTCACATGACCAGGCTGCTCAGAGCCCCATCCAACCCCTCCTTAAACACGTACAGGGGTGGGATATCCACCCCTTCTCTGGGCAACCCATTCAAGCGTCTCACCACCCTAACAATAAGAATTTCTTCTTAATATCTAATCAAAACCTACTCTCTTTTAGTTTGATGCCATTCCCATTTGTCTTGTCATGATACGCATTTTTAAAAAAGTCTTTCTCCATCTTTCTTCTATGGTCCATTCAGGTACTTCAGGCGGCAATTATGACACCTTCTCCTCTCCTGTCTGAACAATCCCAATTCTCTTTTTCTTGTAGGAGATGTGCTCAAACCTTAATCGTCTTACTGGCCATCACACTTCATCACCAGTTTCAAGACACAGTGTTCTCAATGGAAAAAACCCCATGTTTATGGGTTACTTCTACACACCCTAAGTTCAGGACACCAGTAGTGTCTGTATAAATCCAGCCTACTCCTCAACACATTATTTAGTGCTACACAGAGAAAGAAGATACTTACTTTGCCCTTACACTCTTGTAAAAATATTTTCCATTAATATTTGATTATTACTATTCTTTAGATAGGCTTCTCAAAGGTTGTGTATCAAAAATTCAGATCAAAGATTGTTATCAAAATTGATCAGCAATTTATTTCATTCTCATACGAAACAGTCCTTTGGAGACAATAACAGCAAACTGCCATAATTTATGCATGCACAAGAACGAACAGTAGGAAAACAACTGTTCTATAGAAGTTCATGTATAACAGTCAAGATACAGTAATTATCTTTGGTTTGCAGAGAACATTTGGTTCTGTGCATAACTTTTACCTTTTACATATTCATTAAGCTGTTTGTATTAAATGTTGTTTTAAAATGAATCCAGGCTAATTTTGCTGATAAAAAAATGATTACTAGCTCTCATTATTGTTTAATGTGGTTGGCTAATTACTTGTTATTTAGACTACAAATGTTACTACTAATGTTCTGTTAATAGCCAGCACTCTTGGCTAGGCTTTTGGGAAGAAATCTTTATGTTTATGTATGTACTTGGTTATATCTCTGTTCTGAAGGCCCTTGCAAATTTCTGCTCAGTCTTTCCCCCCATATTAAATATTTTCAGCTAGAGAAATTTATGCAGTGTACCCCATTACTGGGTATTACTGGAAGTCTTGTATCTTCTTGCACTCAGATGGACTGCATGTCAACAATTTCCCAATACAGATTCCTGACAGGTAAATGACTAGAGGTGAAGTTTGTTCTAAGGAATAAGGTCCATTACATTTTAGCGGAACAACTTCCTGCAGTTGCTGGGGTTGGTTCATTTGTATGCCAGCTCCTGCAAGCTGAAGTCTGGTCTGGGTCTGCCTCAGACAAAGCTGACTAAAGAAATCAGCACTGCCTTTCACCTGTGAGTCAAAATTTTTCTGAAAACAGATTGTGAGGAAATAGGTAAAATGGCCCATTCAGTTTCTCTAACCATTACTTTTTAGCGAGGTTCTTAAGTTCTTATGGAGAATCAAATGACATCACATTCGAATCAGGAAATAGGATTGTGAAGGACCATTTACGCTGTCCTTTGTCATGTGAAATGGATTTAACATTTTTCCAGGAAACCTCCTTGATTTAGTTCTGTGTTATGGTCATAAGTAAGATTATTTTTCAATGGAAAAATAAATATTATACCACTCTTGAACACAACATATATGTTGAACAGCTGATTGTATAAAGTTTAACTGTATATAATTTTTGGACTGGAGTGTTAATATATCAGATATGAAAGAGCAATAATAAATATACCTTCTGGGAAGAATACATTAAAAATAATTTGTAGTTTTGAGAAAATACATTTACATGCACAGCTGGTGAATACAGAAAAATCTGGAACTTATACAGATAATGGTCTATCATATTTTTGTTTTGACCTGTTTTCTAACTGAGTGTTTATTTTCCCTAAGTTCAAAACAACCATGGACATCTTTTGTGACTCAGTGCTTGATATTATTTACTAGTGATAATATTAACATGTTATTCACATAAATATTTTTTGAAAAGGGATTTCTGTAAAACTAATGCATGTTTAACCTTTTTGAAGCCTTTGTTACTACAATGAAGAATATCTTCCTCCCTCGTGTTTTAGAAACAATCTGATAGCTCAGAGGTGTTACACTCACAAGAAAAATTATATTACAGAAATTTTAATAGAGCCACAGCAATTTTTGGGCTGTAGACATAGACAGTTACTTTCAGGCTTGCACCAACACCTTTTAGATTTACCTACCCCACAGAAACTTGACTGAGATCAGCAGAAAATATAATATCTTTTAAAGGTACTTAATTTTCAAGAAGACACGTAATACAATAAAGTTTCTGCTGCTGGACATTTTGTCTGTGTTCACCCATGCTCATCTGAATATATATATTTGGTATTAAAACATTAATTAAAGGAATGAATAATATAATAATTATTATATTATTATATTACTATAATAACAACTGTTTATATGTTTTTAGAGTGGAGTGTTACGATATCAGATATGAAAGAGCAGTAATAAAGTTACCTTCTGTGAAGAATACATTAAAAAAAATAATTTGTAGTTTTAAGAAAAGTTACGTGTGCATTTGGTGAATGCAAAACCATTCAAATCTTATACAGATAACGGTTGAATTATATATTAATATAATACAGTATATAAGTAATTATTTATTATAATTACATAATGAATATATTAATTTCTAATTAATAAAATTAATTATTTTCCCTTTATAGTAAGAGCCCAATGCTAAGATTCTATGCACAGATTTAGAAACACAAATGAAACCACAGGGTTTTTAAAATGAGGAATAATCTAGTTTGCACTTTCTTACTGTTCAGTCCTTCGTAATATTTCATTTGCCTGTTGATTTGGAATATGAAGATGCAGCAAAACTTAGGATGGCTAGAATGATACTGATGTCCTGGAAGTCATTTTTTTAAACAATAGTCTTGAGAACACTTCTGTACAATGAAAACAAAGACAAGCACCTTGAAAACTGACCATAAATTATGTATGTGTCTCAGATAGGTGTCAAGCAGTCAACCAACTTGTTTAATTGAAAAACAAACAAAAAAACTACGGAATGCCACTTAAAAAGTGCCTGCTTAATATAAAAATAAGTGATGTTAATGGGAATAAATATGTTTGTAGCATAGTAACTGAGGCCAGTTTTCCTCAACATCTCTCTCTACTGACAGCTCTCTGGTTTTGGATACTAGCTAGGGTTTTCAAGTCGAGAAAGGCAATTTTCTAAAATTGGCATTTTGCTTCCTTGCAAACCTTACCTGTGGTTAGTGGTTTGCAATATTGCTTTGCTTCTCATGGGTTATCCACAATTGCTCCTTCTCCTTGGTCTATCTTTAAAAATATGCTACTATAAATCAGTAGTTGGCCATGAGAATGGACAGCCATCTGTGAATTGCTGTAAACTACATACAGGATAAAGCTAGAAAAACATGATTTGATCAAAAGATCGCTCAAGATTAAAGGCCTTTTTTTCTCTGTAATGGTAAATTCTTCAGATTTGCTTTTATGTTTAAAGTTTCAGTATAGAAGAGAATTTTATCAGCATAAATTGTATCTCTTTAGTTCAGACAGAATATGAATTCACAGTAGCATGAAAAACAGATTTAAGTGTTAATGTTACTAGTAAAATAGACTGTGCTTCACAGATGTAATGTCATTTGGCCCTACAAATTCACAAAATCTGTGTGACATCTCTCAGTTGTAGGAACCCATTACTTAACGACATAAAGTGAATGCACGTAAGGCTTTGCTACCGCTACACAGTCTCTGAAAACATGAAAAATTGACCTATTTATTTTTACACTTTTGGTAGGAACTTTTTTAAATTAATCAAATGAAATCTAGAAACTGGTCATTCAGATTGTGGGTGGGTATGGGTATTAGTTGACCTCACCAAAGAACGGTTCTATTTACTATTTCACAGAATCACAGAATAAGCTGAGTTGAAAGGTGCCCCCAAGGATCATCGAGTCCAACTCTGGCCCTGCACAGCACCATCCCCAAGAGTCACACCATGTGCCCGAGAGCATTGTCCAAACACTCTTGTCAGGCTTGATGCTGTGACCACTTCCCAGGGGAGCCTATTCCAGGGCCCAGCCACCCTGTGGGTGAAGAATCTTTTTCTGACGTTCAACCTAAACGTCCCCTGACACAACTTCAGGCCATTCTCTTGGGTCTTGTCACTGGGCATCACAGAGAACAGACACAATAGTGGAATCCTATGAATGACCAGTTTCTAGATTTCGTTTTGTTAATTAAAATCCTGTGTTTATTTGCCTCCATACTATATTCTACCCTTCAAACTCGAATCTGACTCAGCTCTGAGCAAAACCAGTCAAGTAAGAGTCCCGCCCTCAAAGACCCTGCAATGACAGCAGGAAGACCTTGCAGTGTTCCTTTTTAATTGATCACACAAATATAGTTTGTCACATTGCATCTAAAAAAACAAAAAAAAATCGGAATTGACTATCCAAGAAAAACTGGGTTTCCAAACTACTGTTTATGTAATATAGTTTGTTGAAAATAACAAAAGGATATATGGAACTAATCAAAGGACCTGAATGAAAGCTAGACTAAAATAACTGAGACACCCAGACAGTTAAACCACTATGGATAGTTGCTGGTTACCAAAAAGATCAGTAAGAACGTTAAGGATGATTATGTATTTTCTTACTTTTGGCAACTTTCAAGTGCACAATCTGCATATAGCTTTCAAATTTCATCTACTGATACCTGATCATATCCATGAGTCTGAAGGAGGGCTACCAAGCTGATCAGAGGGGTGGAGCACTGCTCCTATGAGGAAAGGCAAGAGAATTGGGATTGTTCAGCCTGGAAAAGAGAAGGCTTTGGAGTGACCTAATTGCAGCCTTCCAGTACCTAAAGGGAACTTATGGGAAAGATGGGGCAAGATTATTTGCAAGGGCATGCAGTTACAGGACAAAGGGGAATGACTTCAGAGTGCGAGTAGGTTTAGATTAGATATTACGAAAATATTCTTTACTGTGAGGTACTGGAACAGGTTGCCCAGAAAAGCTGTGGATGTCCCATCTCTGAAGGTGTTTCAGGCTGGGTTGGACTGGGCTCTGAGCAACCTGATCTAGTTGAAAGTGTCCCTGACCATGGCAGCAGGGCGTTGGACGGACTAGATGATCTTTAAGATACCCTTCTAAACCAAACCATTGAAAGATTTTATGATTCTGTGATATAAAAGGTGTTTGTACAAGCATTTTATTTTCTTAAATACCATCTCCACCTGGCCTAAACAATGTGACTTTTGGGGTTGAGGATTTGATAGAATCTTCAATTAGTTTTTAAACTGAAGCCAATGTTCAGTGCGATACCCATTTACTAATTAGCACTTTGTAATGTGCAATGCTTGAAGATTTATGCTACAAGCTGATGGTAATTAAAATATAAGTACATAGGGCAACAATAGAAACCCCATTGTTTATGCACTTAAGTCAGCATATTGTATTTTCCTCTAATTGATTCAATTAATCTTCAGCATTGCTTCTTCCTCTGATGTTGAGTTGGAAAATCTCATCTTTTCCCTACAGCAGGAGAGCTCATCTCTGGCTCAACCTCCCCCAAAATACCAGATAAAATACAAAGATAAGTGGAAGCACTGCATTAGGGAGCAGGATATAAATAGCTAATGCTCATCACCATGAATCTCTCACAAAGGTGCATCTCGAGTATATGACACTCACTAGTAAGCGTTTGGGAAATAAGAGACAAAAAAGGTTTGTCTTGACAGTCACGAAGTATGAAGTTGCTCAAGAGTTACCTATGTAAATAGTGTCCCTGCACCAGCTTTCTGTTGACATTGCTGTGTTAAGGGCAGAATTACCTATTGCCTCAGAGAAACTACCCAGTAAGTCTTAACTCACAATTTTTGGTGGGGAGGGGAAAGACAGAGTGTGTGTGTCTGTGCAGACTCTGAGAATTCTAGACCCACAGAACATACAAGCAATTCTTGTAGTGAGCAGCTGGAGATAGAATATGTTATTACAATAAAGTTGTTAGAAAAGGTAAGTTGCAAAAGAGAAAACTTGAGGAAAACCTATTGAAAACTTCTGCTGTGATATCACATAAAGGAAGGAATTCAACTTGGGTTCCACAAAGGGCTAGAATCCCACCTCAAGCATCCAGGAATTATGGCAAGAAGTCAGGTAATTTCAGGAAACCTAGAATTCCTCCTGTGTGGACAGTAGCATGGACCAATCCCTTACCTCTGCCTGTGTGCATCAGCAAGTAGCAAAGCACAAGTAAGAGCAGACATGGAGTGAAAGAGTTATTGGCAAGCACCTGCACTCCACCATTGAGGAAGGGGGAGCAGGGCTAGGTATTTTGGATAAATTTTAGACTAGTCCTGTAGACTTAATGCTTATTAATTGTTGGGATCCAGTACGGCTACTACCAGAGTGCAGAGCTGTGCTTCACTTCATTCAAAATGTGTGTTACAATATTCTTTCATGATCTGAACCAGAACGCAGGAAGAGCAATGACTGGCACTTCCCTTTGAACGTGCATATCTCAACTGCACCATATTTTCATAGATGCTTCGGATGTCTCAGTCAGTTATTCTTTTAACTGGAAGGAGATTAATGATGCTTTTGAAGTAGATCAGGTCTACTAAGATGAAAGCTACCTAATGTGGTATGTACCAGGTGCCTTCCCTTAGAGCCCCAGTTTGCTGGTGCAGTGTCACTAGATGAATACTGTTTTGAGAGGATCTCCATGGGACAGCTGTACAACCACATTTCATACCATGCAAGCAATTTAGGACCAGATACATCAGCAACACACTCCAGCTGTTTTACAATATTCCCACAACACAAAGAGGCCATAAAACCAATTTAACTAGTCTGTTAAGTCAGGTTCATGGCTGCTTTGTGCCAACAGGCACAAAGCTGCTGAAATGTGTTGGTGCGCTTGTCCTGTATTCTGTCTTCAAAACAATAGAAAACCTTTAAATAGTCTCCCCTGAAATGATTTATTATTACATATGCCAAAGTATCAACCTACCTGGAAATCTTGTTGCAAAGTGGAAACACAAATAAAAGGAAATTGCTCATTCAGTAAAAAGAATGAAAACACCATACAAAATAGGGTTCATTCTCTATTTCCAGTTCACCTACCATTGGTGTTCAACAAGAGAGACAACATTCCCACCTGCCACAAAGGTATGTAGAGCCAGCAGCAGTTAAGACAGACTTTCTCCATTCTACCAGGAAGCATTTACTGAAGCCATTAGAATTCAAACAGGCTCGGCTGGGCACTGAGTTTTATTCTTACTCGTTTTAAAAGTATACAGCAGGTGGTCTTGAAAACACAGATACTTCAACGCTGTTGGAGATATTTCCTGAAGTCTACTTTTTTCCCCAAATAATATGAAAAATTCTGTTTCACTGACTGATAAAACTATTTTATGCATCTAGTGTTACAATATACGGAGGCCTTGCATGGCAAGTGCAACAGTCAGCCCACTAAAATTATAATTTCTTCAACCATCTCTAAAAAAATATAATGATAATGTCATATGCCTGCAAATGTTCTTTTACATTAAGGTAATTCAATTTCCTTTCCTTAACATCCACCGAGGCCAAAATAGTCTACTTTAGAGATGTTAACTATGTTGTTGCTAAACCATATCAGAGCTACTGACAAAAGCAATGTGTTTACTAGAATCTCATAGGTTTGCTTAAAGCGTAGTACTTCTCACGAGATGGATTTAAAGATACACACTTAGGAGAGACAATTCTTTAGTATGCAATAACTTTCAGGGGAAAATTGTTGTACTTATTTTTATAGCTATATACCTGCATTCCACCAAATACTGTACTTGGTTGCCCTCATATGATGACCAAGCCAAGGAAGATTTAAAGAGTTCTTGTGGGTTTGACTTTTTATTGTCCACCTTATTCCTGACTCCCCAGTCACTTATCCTAAGTAAATGGCCCGCTAGTAGAGAGGTAACATCTGCTGTTTTTGCTAGTTGCCTAGATCTCACAGGAAACTTCAGTCAGGAGCAGGAGCTGTAGCAACCTTAAGCTACCTCCATGTGTGTATGTAAATCTAGCTGCAGAGAAATGACAGAAAGAGAAGCTGGCCTTCGTCTTCAAAATAATGAGTCTGGCCACATATGAAGCTAGATTTAAGTAAACCACAAATTTTAGTCTCTGACTTGGATGATACAAAACCTTCTCTCAGTAATTGCATATGGTGATATTTCAAATGCCATGTGTTGAAGGAATGTGAATGGTTTCTGTATTTCATATCAGTTGATAATTCATGGACAACATGTGCTCATGGGTAAATGTTACTAAGCTCCTTGTGATGTTATCTGGAAACTACAAGCCTTTGGATTGTACAACATAAAATTAAACTGCCTTCATATCCTACTCTTTTAATATTTTTCTGTCTAATTGGCAGATATACAGGGAATGCACAGCCTATTACATGCACGTTTGGAGATCCATGACTTGGAAATTATAATGGCTACTAATTAATTCAGTTTGTAGTGCAGAAAATACTGTTTTCTGACAGTATTTCAAAGCTTAAAGACTTTATTTACTGTGGTTCTTAAGTAAAGTGCACTTTACCCAGGAATAAGATGCCAATTGAGAACACTACAACAGAACTCAGGTTTCAGAAATATGAAAAACCACAGGAGGGCATAACCAATGTAGAAACTTGGCCAGCCACAGACAAAAGTTTATATACTAGAAGTAAATGTGAGTACAGGTATTTAAATTGGATCCCGGTTTCAGTTACAAAAAATAGGTACATAAAATTAACTTGTTTTCACCACACTGAAATAAAAAAAATTGTTTATTTCGTCTTAATGAGGAAAGGATGCCTATCCTCTTTGTACCACGCTATATTTAACCCACCTATTTAATGATTGAATAAACAGTATTTATAGTCCTTATGAAGCCAAAAGACTGCAAGATATGAAACAAACTTGTACTCCATTCACTAGTACTGTGTGAGAGACTTGAAAAAAATCTGCTAGGACTGCTAAATCTCAATATTTATCTCATCAGCTGCGTAAGTTTTTCAACAAAGTCACATGATCTTATCTTAGATAAGGGAAGCCTTTGAGTACCTATGCTTAAGAAAGTACAAACCCAAAGAGAATCAACCCCCCAAAACATCACAGAAACAATCAACAGTCTTCCAATGGTGGAGTGATTAGGACTGTCCTCTGGTGACCAATTTCAAAATAAAGAATATTACAAAACAGAGATTGAAGTACTAGGTTATTCTTGAATCTTTTGCCAAATGAAAGAAACGCTCTCTCCCCCTTTCTCTCTTGATCGCATCCACACAACACATTTTCATACTATATATGCTCTCCTGGTTCTTACCTTTCTACATGGTTTTAATTGCATTTCTTTTAGATTCTCCATATATTGACCTAAACCATTTTCACAACAGATTAAATTTTCATTATTACTTGATTAATAGGTGTCTACTCCCTTGTACATACTTCTCCAGCTTAAAATCTTTACTTCTTATTTGTCTGCTTCCTGTGATTCTTCAATAACCAAAGTCTATCCTTCTTAACATTCATTTTATGCAAGCTTCTGTAATTCATATGATTTATACTGTTATGAATATTTTATTTAAGAGATGAGACACACTTCTATTTTAAGGTGTGGTGGTTAAATGAGGAATATTTTTGAATTATGTTTGGGATTGTGTATCTCAAGACACAAACACATAAAAGGCAGTCAACCCTGTCTTTTAAGTAAAATTAGGAATGACAAGATAGAAAGTTGACAGACTCTGCACTCTTAATCTTGAGATGAAAAAATTAGTTGTGAAGCCTTTATGCAGTAACCTTTCAAGAACCCTGTTAATAATATTGAGTTTCCTCAGTAATTAAAATGGATACTTCATAATGGAATGATGGATCTATTTACGTCAGCCATTAAATTTGTAGGCATCCAGGCTTTTATTTTATAACTCAAGGTGTTTTGTAGTTCTAAGATCAATGAAACCATTTGAAATCTTTTCAATTGGCCATCTTTAATGTCAATCTGACACTGACTAAGAATGTGGCTATGTAAACTTCAGGATAAATTTAAGAGTAAAAGCTCTACCTTGAACCACTCTTTAGTAGCAAATATAACAGGAACAAAGAAAATTTTTCTTGGGACCACAACCTGAAACTAATCTTAAACCAAAATACAAGATGTTTTGCCAAAAAAACCTCAAAAACAAACCCAAAAATCTTCAGTTTTCTAAAATATTAAGATAAAAATTTTCCATTTGACTGAAGGATAACAACTGTAACTCAGCTTTAAGTATTAGTAGGTGAATGAGTCTGGTGGCAAAAGAAATGCCTGGTCCTCAAGATTAAAGGCGTAATACTAACATGTGGTTACACTTCCTGCATGCTTTTGTGTGAATTATTTGGCCCAAATTTTATAGATAATTAGATATGTCACTCCTTTACAATCATGCCTGGTATTGAACCAATGAGAATGGGTCCACTAAATGCTTTTGACAATCTAGCCTCTAGTAGACTTCTGTGTTCCAGTTCCTCCAATTGTAAGAATGTGCATTAACTCATTATGGTAGACTGCCTTGTTTCTGCAACAAATGTGGTCAAACAAATATGCAGAATATGTAGAAGACAGAAGAATTTTGAAAAACCTATAGAATAGGTTTAGAAGAATAAATGGAAATTAGACAATTATTTTTACTGTTAACTTGAGAATGATTTTAAGATGTACTGCAGAATTTTATTATGTTAGATGAGCTGTGAAGAACCAAGTTAAGCTATCATGAGGCTGACCACTACCACGAGCCTGAGGTAGGCAAAGAATCACATTTTACACTGGGTGAACTAAATGACGACAAAGCTCTGGTCCAAGTTCAGTATAACTATGACTGATGTAGCCCATCCTCATCTACAATGATCACAAAATTCTGGTCAGCGTTAAATTAGCTGACTTAATGTTACAGACATGGTTTAGTATGACACTTTTTCGTACTGAAGATAAGGTCAAGAGATTTGTCAAAAAAAATTACAATAGTCCACAGTCTTCTAAAACAAAGATAAAACCTTTCCATTTGACTGAAGGATAACAACTGTAACTCAGCTTTAAGTATTAGTAGGTGAATGAGTCTAGTGGAGGAAGAGAGGATTAATTAATCTACAGATCAGTGTTTCAGCTACAAGGAATTACTTCCCTGAAGTTCTTTTCCTGATAAAATGAATGAAAAGAGGATTGGAAGCAGTGAATGAATGAGTTTTGTAGGGAGATAAAGAGTTAGTCTGAATTTCTTTTAGCCTTGGATTGATTTTAAGCTTTTTGTGCTTTCAGCCTAATCCTCCAGGAATGTAATAAACTGTTTCATGAGGTCAGTATGAAGGTGAAAGTAGTATTTGAGTCCAAAGGATTATCCAACTTCTGCTGTAAGATTCCCTTTTTCATATTCTCAATTACAATTCACAACTTATTTTAAATAGATATTAAGCGGTATAAAAATGGATCATAACACTCTATAGCCATCAATATAAAGAAATACAAATAAAAGTCAACGTATCAGCAGAAAAAGCATGATAAGTATTCTGTTGGTTCAGCCGATAACAATTACTAACCTAGTGTGCCCCCGTACGCCTGGCTTTGTAGCTGGTAGAAATTAGCTTGATAAACACACAGGAATTACAGAATTTCCAAATTCGTTGCCTCATAATTTATTAGCTGCCTGACTAACTGTAAGCCCTTGTATGAAAGGGTGACCTGGTCAGTGGATGAGGGAAAAGCTGTGGATGTTGTCCATAGGGAATTTAGTAATGCCTTTGACATCCTTTCCCATAAACTGTCTGCTCATGGCTTGGAGGTGCACTCTTTGCTGGGTAAAAAACTGGCTGGATGGCTGAGCCCAGAGAGTGGTGGTGAATGGAGCTAAAGCCAGCTGGTGGACGGCCACAAGAGGTGTGTCTCAGGGGTCAGTACTGGGGCTGTTTCTGTTTAGTGTCTTTACCCATGATCTGGATGAGGGGAAGTTCCCTCAGGAAGTTTACAGGTGACTCCAAGCTGCAGTGATTTCAAGTTGCGCATGACTCCAGGGAATGTTGATCTGCTGGAGGGCAGGAAGGCTCTGCAGAGGGATCTGGACAGGCTGGCTGGATGGGATGAGGCCTGTTGTATGAGGGTCAACAAGGAGAAGTGCTGGGTCTTCAGGGTAACAAAGCTGGTGAAAGGTCTGGAGCACAAGTCTGATGAGGAGAGGCTGAGGGGGCTGGGGGTGTTTAGCCTGGAGAAAATGAGTTCAGGGAACACCTTATCACTCTCTACGACTAGCTAGAAGGAGGCTGTAGCCATGCGGGGTTGGTCTCTTCTGCCAAGTAACAAGTGATAGGACAAGAGAAAATGACCTGAAGTTGTGTGTCAGGGAGGTTTAGATTGGATATTAGGAAATTTCTTCACTGAAAGGGTTGCCAAGCATTGGAACAGGCTACCCGGGGAAGTGGCTGAGTCACCTTCCCTTGATGTGTCCAAAAAACCCAAAGATGTGGTACCTAGGGACATTGTTTAGTGGTAGACTTGGCAATTTTAAGTTAATGTTTCAACTTGATGATCTTAAAGGCCTTTTCCGAGCTAAAGGATTCTATGATTCTATTCTGTAATGCAAATATCAAGAAGAAAATGTCTACTAAAAATCACTAAATGTAGTTTAGAACAGTAATAATCCCTTCAAAAAATTTTCATTACAGCATTTAATGACTGGCTCACTGGAACATTATGGACTTTCAACATCATATTGGTTCATTAGCTGTCAAATTGGCCAACAGTGCTGGCACTGACCAACCCTGTTATAATCTTTGGTTATCCTTTGTACATCATCCCTATAGAAGTCATTACTCTGAAGAAATGGGTACCATAAGTTGGAAATATATATTTAAAGGATATACTTAAGGTTTAAACAAATGCTTTGCTCCTAACATACTAACAAAAGTATATCAGACCTCCTCTGCATTCCAGCAAGGGTGATTTGCAGCTGTGTAAAGACACAGCCCTTATTTTCACAGAGGTAACAGGGTAATGAAGCCTGCTGCAATCGGCAGAAAGTTCAGTGAAAGCTACAAGACCTGTTTAGGCTCTGCAAATGCTGATCCCCGTATCCTGTCAGAAACCTTGCCTTGCCGTAATTACACTTTTATCAGTATTTAAGACAGCTAATTTAGATCCAAATCTGCTCTACAGCAGTATAAATTCTGGCTTGTACAATGAGAGTAATAAAAATAACAATAGGAAATATAAACACATATAGAATAAAACCTAAAAATCATTCTAATTAAAACCAAGTAGAAATCACCCTCGAAAAATTTTACCTAAGCAACTGAAAGTCCAATTATCTTTTATTTCAAATAAGTATTTTTTATTAATGAAAAAAATACACTGTTCTTTTAATCAATATTAAATACCAAAGAAAAGAGCAGGAATGTTGTCTTTTACCTAGGATAATAAATTTTTTTATGGCAGCTTTCCAGAAAATGAATTCAGTTTTCAACCTACACAGTTAGCTCAATAGGAATATGTCACTAAATAAATAAATATTGTAAAATCATGTGTTTAGAAATCAACAAGCAAAGAAAGAAACCCTGTAACAATTAAGAGGTGAGAAATGCTGGTGTATTAAACCATGGAGCTATAGTTTTGAATGTATGGAAAATCAGAATTACACTCAAAAGGAATTAGAAACTTGTGACTGAGCAGTAAACCCCTAAAACAGAAGAATGCTCAGAGGAGATAGTCAAGGCCTTCTATAATTTTTCAATGATTATTGCAACACTATAATTAAAGTCCAAGTAAAGTCATAGGTCAGAACTTTTCCCCCTCTAAAAATGTTCTTGATGATGTCAACACTGGTGAACTTTATTATAGAAAGGAAACACCTGATCTAAGATCAAGGGCCGTTGAGTTACTTCTTCTAAGGAAAATGGAAGAAAAGGCCATTACTTGGTATAAAATGCTATTAATAGACTCCTTGCAATCTTTCCATATTGGTAGAACTAAAAATGGGGACTTTGGTAAGAGTATAAATATAACTCTGGAGGAATGGTGTTGCTATAATTACACCTTTGAGGATAAGAGACAGGAGATGGAAAACTTGTTATGAAAAAAATGAGCACGAGAGCAAATGAAAGGTGATTGTTCCGTTACATCCGTAACATCTATTAATTAATTATTCTTAACACTAAGCAGCAGGACCTCAAAAAGTTACATATACATACATGTATATATAATGGTAGGGTAATTATCTCAAAGTTGTTCCAGAGCTGTCAGAAGTAGTAAAGTGAATACAATCATCTTATCTTGAATTTTTGTGCACAAAACTCTTATCTGCAAATTATAGCCAAATTAGTAATTAACACACTGTCTTTTTTGTTTTATTTTGGAAAAACAAAAGTTAGTAATGCATATGACAGAAGTTTATAATTTTAACATTTACACTACTTGCACGATTTGCATCATATTCTATAAAAGGAATTCAACAAATTCAGTAAGGTGTGGAAAACAGAACTGAGCCTAACCCTAGGTAAGAAAGTATATTTAAATTCTTCAGCTTGGGTGTCCCAAATTCCTAACCTCTTCTTAGACACATTCCTCTATATATTGCAATTGAAATGTGCACAAATATTTCATCACCATCCTTTATTTTAACTTATCAGCTAAAGATGTAGGTTTCCTGTGCTCCACAACTAAAATTCAATCTGACCTGATTTTTCCATCATAGCATGGTCCCTCCAACGGAATCTTTCCTATTCTCAAGCCTCTTGACATTTGTCTGTTGTGGAGCTTGCTGGGCACAACCTTGCACAGTAGAGAGATGCCTTAGTGACTTCACCCAGAAGACAGACAGCAAACTTCCTAGGGCTTTGTGCAGCTTGGCAAATGTCAGAGCTTACTGAGTTGTCTCAGGTGGAAAGGTACACAAGCCATAGGAAAGGTCAGGCAGCTATTATCCTGGATATACTGCCAATAACAAATAACAGTAAAGAATAATTTAAAAATTATTTTTTTATGCTACAAATGAGTAGCTTTTTAGCTCGTTCTTTAATATAAAGCAATGCTATTTGCCTAACATACCACTGCAGACAGTTTCAGAATTCTAAGTTAATTTCTGACTGATCTTTGCTAGAAGATTTACAACTTACGAAAGCCTGTGATCTGAAGCCTGATTTATAACTCACTGACACATAGCAAATAGAGAGCATTAAGATGCTATTTGAACATGAAAGCATAGTTAAAAAGGAGCCTCTTCAGACACAAATACAGAAGTTAGAACAGACAATATGCTCAACCATACAAAAACTCTGCCATTACGTAGCACTCCAGAGATTAAAGCAAATAAAAAGGTGACCCTTCTTAAAACATTACTCATTGCAATAATGTACAAGCTGACAATAAAATTATGCCACTTGGCCAAGCCCAAGTAAGATACTTAAAATAAAACAAAATCTGGGGTTTCAGTGGCTGCAACCTAAATACTCATCTCCCTAGATAAAACTGCTTCCCAAAATCAAGAAGGTAGGGAACACTATCTAACTGAAAGAGAAATATAAGTAAATGCACAATAACATTTACTCAAATGGCACATGGTTTTGATCAAGGAGATTTTATCTACCATGGATAAAAATTAACTGGCTACAAACTAAGTTAAATGCATGAGAAGTGTACTTTGGCGAAGATTCTTGTAGTCCCACAAAAAATGACTTTGAGAATTACAACTCAAGTTTAAAGTAAAATGCTCACAGTCACACTATTGTCTTTACATTAATGTGTGTGCATTTTAGATATGTATTTTGTATTATGTTATGAAGAAGGAAAAAGAATAGTCATCCTACAGATAGTCTAAGGGTATTTTTATATACACATATAAGTATTACTCTGAAATTCAAGTGATTGTTCAAAACCACTCTCGCAAAGGTAGTGTTCTGCTAAAACACTATAAATCAATTATTGATTTATTACTCATTATCAGCAACAAAGCCTACACTGGAACAGGCTGCTGGCAGGACCCGTGAACCCTGGAGAGAGGAGCCCATACTGAAACAGGTTTGCTGACAGGACTTGTGACACCATGGAAGGGACCCACTTTGGAACAGTTAATGAACAACTGCAGCCCACAGGAAGGACTCATGTTGGAGAAGGTTGTGGAGGACTGTCTCCCATGGGAGAAAACCCACACTGGAGCAGGGGAAAAGTGTGAGGCGTCCTCCCCCTGCAGAAGAAGGATCAGCAGAGGCATATGATTCACCTGACCACAGCTGCTATTCCCCGTCCACGTGTGTGCTGCTGGGGAAGAAGAGGTAGAAAAATCACGAGTAAAGTTAAGCCCAGGAAAAAGGGAGGGATGGGGGGAAGGTGGTTTTAAGATTTAACACCAGTTTGAAAGTTTTGCTGCTCATTACCCTACTCTGATTTTGATAATATATTCAATTAAATTTCTCTAAGTCAAGCCTGTTTCGCCCATGAGGATAATTGGTGAATGTTCTCTCCCTGCCCTCAATCTTGACCCTTTCATTATATTTTCTCTCCTCTGTTCAGCTGAGGAGGGGAGGGATAGAGTGGCTTTAGTGAGCACCTGGCATTCAGCCAGGGTCAATCCATCACAACATTGAAATCAGCATGACTTCTGTAAAAAACAGCTCTTATTTATGCCATGGTTAAGAAGGGTAATCCAGCCTTAATCTCTTTAATCTCTTTAATGGAAGTCCATGTGAAAAAATAATTATTGTTTATTTTTTACCATTCTAGCTATTTTCTATTTACTGCCCTATTTTAAGTGACTATGACAGTACAGAATATCTGGCTAACTAAAAACTCTATCAAACAAACTGGCACTGTAATCCTTACTTGTCTGCATTGTTCTGCTCCTGTCTGCATCAAGGAATCAGGACTTGCTACATGATGCCTACTTTCAAATCAGGTGTTTAAGCCTATACTTGTTTCAAAGTGCTTACTTCTGGGTCTTAAAGTTAAGCAAATGCTTATGGAAATAAAGCTTTACTTTTAACCATTCCATAACATTCCATTTTAGAGAAGGCTTTTCTAGTTGGAATTCTTACTGGACACAGGGCATGTTCCATATCCCTTAGAGTGATGTAATATATCAATGATCAAAACATATTTTGCCATCAAATTAAAGAAATATGAAAATGATAGCAGTAGAAACACCTTTTAAATTTCCTCCTTCAGGTAAGTCCTTACCACTTCTTGCTAGTGATGTATTAAGTATTTCACTTGCGTGCACACGACATCTTAGAATTACTGTTTAAGGCCACTTTTGAAAGCACTAGTATCTTATGATACCGCAGCACAGAAATTAGGAAAGATAAAGATTAGGCTAAATAATAATTATCCCTTATTAATCTATGAGCAAACAGTTCAAGTCAGCAGTATTACCACACTGATTGGCAAAATAATTACCAACGCTAAAGATAAGGAGATTCTCCAGGACTGCAGCATTAAAATTTTACTTGCCCTTCAGAAGATCTCCCACCCAGAAGGATAAACTTCATTGACTTTAGTGCTTGCTTTTGCTGAAAAAAACCCCCAAACCACCCCACCCCTCTCCCCCTAAAATCAAAAGGAAACACCACCAAAGAAACCTAATAAAGTAAACAAACAATACACCCATTGTGAGGGATTGAAAAGTAAAGCTCCAGAACCTGTAGCTCTGAATGACGTTTCATGCTCTGTTTGGTTTTTGCTTTATAAGGTATTAAATTCTATGTACAGCAGTGTCCTTAGAATGCTTAAGCTGGGTCATCAGTTGCTATCAGTTCCCGAAATCCTTGTTGTCTTCTTAAACCCTGAATCCCACACCACACCTGTTATTTCCTCTCTCAGAGATTGAGATGGGTGCTCAACCTAAAACCTGTTGATAAACACTGAAAGGGGGATTTACTGTCCCCTCAATTCATAGAGATTACCTTTTGGGACATATCTGAGAGATGCTCTGTAGCAATGATTTTATCATTTCCTGCAAAGATCCCTGCCTTTGTGCTCTGTCAGTGATCCAAGGTTCGTGCAGCAAGCACTCTGCCACTTAGGAAAATTAGATAATCTACTGATCAGATAGTCTGCTTGATCCATAAACTGTGTCATAGTACTTATACAGGAAAAGCAGTCTTTTCTTAGAGATGTTGACTTCTTTGTCTCCTTTAACTTTCCTGAAGTTTTGATTGATAGTCTTTGCTCAGATAGGCAAGAATGTGAACTCAAGGAGTAGAAAATTCAATGGCAGTTCAAATGAAATCTCCAAGTTGTTTGCTACTACCCACTTCAAAATAAAAAGCTTTTTGTAGAAGACATGTCTCAGAAGCAAAATGAATCACACACCATGTTCTCTGGACAGTCTCAGATATCTTGATATTTACCATTAATAGAGCAGTATGGGAGTGTCTGAGTACACTCCGCTGATCAAAAATTGTCTATGTAAAAGTTAAAAGAACCTAAAAATCTGCTGGCACTTGTAAAATCACATTCAAACCACAAAGACGACACTGCTCAAGACTGCTCCTGTTTAATATTTGAGGGATTATAAATTATTCAAAACATCTATTTTTTCCCAAGATGTGCCCTTCAACTTTCTTTTTAAAATCCATTTTTAATGGAGATTAATTCCTTTATTTCTCACCATTATTTTCTTACTATGTCCTTGAAATTCTGATTTTATCTGGCATGCTACCAAGAGCTTGATCATTAAAATCCTCACAAAGCAAGAGTCAGTAAGTGGCTGCATAGGAGTAAATTTATTTTTGGATACCATTGTTTGGGATTTTCAGAGAAAAGAATCACAGAATAACATAGGATGGAATGGAGGAACCTCAGAATGACTACTTGTCTAACTCTTCACTCAAATCAGGGTAAATTTTGGTTAGATCTCATAACTTATATTAATGTGCCCAACTTCTCCAGAAGAAGAATGAAATCCAGAACTGGGCACTTAAAACCTGGACAATATACTTCCATTTATTGAATGTAAGTATTAATGAAAGCATTTCTGTTTCACCTGCAATGTACAGCTTCAACACATATGCACTGAAACACAATGCAGATGCAAAATGGAAGCAGATTAAAGAGAAAGCTTTCAGTTTTGTTAAAAGACAGAAAATATGTTCAAAAGCCTAACATGTGGACATCTCTATTGTGGCTGGAACAATGCAGACAAGATGACTTTTAATCTTACTTCCACTGTGTTGCCAACTCGAAAACCCCTATAATTCAGATGCCAACTGAGGCACAACAAATTTTACAACAGTGTATATAAAATATGCCTTCTGTGATTACACCATAATATCAATAAATACTTGTGTTTCCAGTTGTTAGATAACAGTTTACAGAAAACAGCACACGCCATGTTTCCAGCAGCCTTAACAACCCAGCTGTCTCCTGCCTTTCCTTCCATGCAAGACTTGAAGATCCAAGATTCCCAAAGGAGATGGAAATTATCTGGGGAATCTCATATCACCTTATACCCAATAGAATTTACAAAAGATTAATTAAATCACATTTTTCTTGGCAAAGAAAATACCTGCTAATGTTATTAAGCGAACTTTTATCTACTTTACCAGAAAATACGAGACTTAAAGTGATTTCATTTTTTAGTAGATTGTTTTATGTGTTTGACAGTTTCCAGATCTTTATTTCCTACCATCAAGAAGGATAAGGTTATGAGAGATGATTTGTCTCTTCCCAATTCTACCAACTCAGACACACTGACTGGTAGAAACCAAAGAAAGCACACTAACACTACTGGTAAATGGAAATTAATGAAAACTTGACTTGTTGCATGGTTTTTTTTCACAGTTGCACACAACCTTCTCATACTAGGACCAAAAATTATTTTAAGCCAACTTTGTTCCCTGTTGATGTTGCTAGCAAGAACAGAATTGATGTTATCTCTCTTTGCTGTACTTTTTACCACTTTTCACTTTTCCAAATTTGAAAAAAAAAAAAAAAAAATCATCACTGTAGTATTGAGTTGGAAGGCGGAAAAAACAAACAAGAAAAATGTATGTTCAGTTCTTACTTTTTATAGTTGTCAAGTAGGTTAACTTCTAAACAGGAAGCAGGAGAGCTGAATAAAAAACTCTCTCAGAAAGATTCAAAGTTATTTTCTTTAACAACAGAATACAATATCCCCAAATAAGCATATGCCTCTCCCCCCTGCAAAAAACCCCAACCAACTAACCAAACAAAACGACCCCAACCTTTAAATAACAGTCATCAGAATCATCTCTCTAAACACCTCAAAGGTTTAAATATCGCCATTTTAAGAAGCATGAATAGAATTTGAATTGGAAATCAAGCTGTCATTACAAATCCTGTGTTTTGTACCTCTTTCTCTTCCTACATCCAAGGAAGCCACTGAAGTTATGTCAAAACAGACTTACATGATCAAAAGCCTCACTGATGATAATGTTTTGCTAGTAAAGAACTACCACTTGCAGTAACACCAAAAGTTTTCAAGTTACACATTTCTTTCTCTACAATTCTTTCCTGTTAATATTAGAACAAGCAATTATCCAATTATCTTCACATTTAAATTACCTAAATGTCCACGTTATAATTGCATTCATTAGTTACCGAAATTGCACCTCCAAATCCTATATCACAAATATAACTATGAAACATTTATGTTGTTTTTCTGCAATGGGTATTTAATAGTTTAATATCATTATTAATACGTCTTAGTATTGTTGTAAGCAGCTTTGTAAAAATACTCTTTGCTGTAGAGAGTCACTTTATTTGCGAAGGAAAGCAACCAACAAAAATATCATCAACCAAAAAAAATACCATTTTTTTCCCTGTCTTATTCAGTGACAAAGGTATTATGGCAATACTACTATCAACAATAATTGGCTTCTGCCAATGGGCTGCTAACACTTCCATGTAGCAACTGTATGAACAGCAAGAACAACCAGCAGCAACTACCTTAAAAATAAACTTTGTGGTTTTGAGTTTTAATGTACTGTTTTTAGGGTCTTTTAGTCTTTCTCACTAAAGTCGGTCTACTTCCCTTTGAGAGTATCTAGAGTTTGAAACCATAATATTACTTTTTGCTACTAGTCCCCTTTCTGGGAGACTTTAGGAAAGGAAAAGAAAGTGGGTTAAAAAAAATTTGTCATCTTAAAGTGAGTTAATATGTATGTGCCTATGCAGCATATTTAAAATGTTCTTTGAAGTATAAAACTCCCACTGAACTGGTTTTACTGGTTGGGGATTTTTGTTTATTTGTTGTTGGTTTGGGGATTATTGGCACACAACTCACCAAACTATTTCTGAAGATAAGTCAGCAAAATATCTGGTAAGAAGATGATCTACATGCAAATTAAATGATCTTGCAGGAATATAAATTCAGAATTTCTCAAACAATTTAACAAAAGCAGACAATGATTTAAAACTAAAGTACAAATAAAAGAAAGTAACCTCAATCAAAAGGAAAAACTGTCTTCTGAGCCCAATTTAAAAATATGAATAAGTAACAGTTTTGAAAAATTCCATGGTACAAGCCTATGCAGTAGGATACATTTTGTTGCTTATTGAAAAACCAGTTTCAACTGACTTTCTTCCCCCCTTCTGGTTCCCACTGCACAGAAACAACAATTGTCTAAAAACAAAACCAAAAAATAGACAGCTTCTGAAAAAGAACTGACAAACTCTCCACTGTTAGAGATGCATGATATTTTTCAAAAGCATTTCTGGAATTGAAATTCTATGTGTTTTGACACTGATGACCTACTTAATCACACAGCAGTCTGACACATCATGAAAGGTCTACTTTCCAAAACCCAGATGGACATTTAAACCCTATTTTTTTTTCTCCTATACCCTGTGTATCAAGATGAATTGGCTGCCTCCTATAATTATCAAAAGGCCCTTACTGTACTGACTACATGTCAGAGAAGGCCCACATTGAACTCAGCCTTACCTGATGGACTGTTTCATTTCTATAGAGGAAATGGGAATGGGAATGGGATTGTACATTGGCTGCTGCAATTAAACCGGCTCTGCTGTCTTCATAACTTCCAGCAAGAGCACTTAATCTCAGTCATACTGGAGCCTTTAGAGCTTGCAGAGCATCACAGAAAACATGTGCATACTCAGGCAGGATTTCCAATGTGTTTAAAATCATGACTGCTTAATCTCAACTGCCATCATGCTCACTGCATTTTTACTTCAAACGTTTTCGACTGTTTTACTTCCCCACAGTGTTAAATTCTCTATTTCCTCATAAAACTAAGTTCTATTTATGCGAATTAAAAAATTAATTTCAATATTTTATCCCTAGTTTAGGGTTCTCAAATTAAGAGGATGGATAGTCAAAGATGTGGCACTGGCTGTCTGGCAACAAAACAGTTTCCAAGAAGATGAGGAGATCTACCAAAAGTGAAACTCTAGAGCTTTACTCATAGGATTCTTCCTGGGATGGAATTACTCCTGACTTGTTCCCATATAAATAGAAGGCAGGTGAAGTATTGTAGCACCTGACCTAGCTTTCCATAAGGCTCTAGTTATTACACATTAGAGCAGGAGCAAGAAAAACGGGCACTGGTGAGACACAGTGAAAATTCTTCTGTACTATCAACTATAAACACAGCCTGGGAACATTTCTTGGTACCGTAATATGATCATCTAGACCACTTCAGGTAGCACTTGAACTAAACAATGCCTAATGCACTTTGGCAGCTGGAAGAGTCCATATGCCATTTATTAACAAATATGAAGGATGTTTCATGTCAGAAGGCATCAGTGCCAGGCAATCTATCCAGGTGTTTGCTAAATCAGGAAAAGCATGCCCTCAAAGGACCTGATTCTTTGGGCTGCTTTTGGAACATAGTAGCAAGCAATCTGGTTTCTGTGTGCTTCTCATCACTATCATAAACTACAGACAATCCATGGGAGCAAAAGAACATCCTAAAATATTTATTGGATCATTCTAAATATGAAAAAAAATCAGCCATGGCAAACCTTTTACAAAGTAATTGTCACATGGCATATGTATAGACATGCCTACTCCAAGCATCCACTTGCTGTAAGTCCCCTAATGGGACTGAACTGGTTTGACCACAGTGGTGAAGTAACAAGGCCATATATCACCTACTAAAAGCAGGTCACATCTCTTCACATTGGTATGGTATTAAAAAAAACTTAAACAACAGGACATGGTGGCTCAGTTTAGAAACTCAGCACTTCCAGGCACAAACAGGATAACGGTGAAGAGAAGATGGCACTAGACATCCAGTAAAGCATGTGCTGTATGCAACTGTAGTGTTTCTGCTTTGCAGCCAGATCTTTTCTCATTAAGAACTTTTTTTTTTCACCATACTGCACCACTGAGCAGACTACTCAACCTCTACAGCTTCTTTTAGCTCTACTAAGCTTAGCCAGAAATCAATAAGAAAGAGAAAACTATCGCAGCAAGCCCCTGAAGTAAGGAACCCACTCCCCCTTGTACACTCCCCCACAAAATGCCCCCAAAACAGAGCAAGCCAGATTAAAAAAAAACCCGAAAAAACAGAGCCCCAAAGACTTCCAAGGGAATAGGAACATCTAGAAAGGAAATATATAGCTGGTTAGCATTATCCAATCTGGAGAAGTTTATTCTTCTGAGAACAAAATCTAGGCAATGAAACCCTTCATGGTATCAGGAAAAAATTTCATGAAACTGTCCAAATGAAAGAAACAAATTAACTGAAGCAAGGTGATCACCTTTTGGTTTGTAAGAGGAATGCATCTCAGTACTACACAGGCTTAAGCCTAAGAAAGATCAGGAAACTCTTAGGAAATATAATGACAAATATGGACAACTCTGAACTTGTGTTTCACTGAATTTTGAAGTGTCTCTGTCACTTGCTGGTATGTGGTTTCTGTCAATACAACAGGCCTCAAACTGTCAAAAGAAAATAACAGATTTTTGGCTATAAACCTAATTTCACATCCAAGTCTGATAAGAACATCAAGACAAGGATTTCTTGCTGAGAATCAAAAATGTGTGGTCCTTAGGAAGTGTAATCAGAAACTATGAAAAATATGATTCTCTTGTTCGCAAAAACAAGTTTCCAGGCTAGATGTCCACTGAAACAGGAAAGAGTGGCTGCTTCAGTACAGGTGGTTCTGGGGCATTTGTTTCCAGACCTGTATGCAGCAAACCAGTGGAACTGAGTGTCTACTGTCTCTTCCTCATCTTCCCAAAGCAGCTGCACACTACCATGGCCTTCGTTAAAAATGAAACAATTTTAAAGCTGAAGGAAGATTCAAGTGCAGACAGACTGTTTTGAGAACTAAAAGAATTCTCATTTCACTCATGATAGGTTGCCAGACACAGGAGTGCTCACACTGATGAAGAGATTGCTGTTCCTACTAAAATGTGATGAAACTAAAAGTTTATCTCCAAAACCAGACTGAACACAGAACAGAGTTCAAGACTGAAACACTCCTGATGTGCAGAATTTTTCACTTCAAGAAAAAAGGTAGCTAAAACTCAACCGTATATGCACTGAGGGTATGCATATGTATGTGCTAAAGGTGTTACTAAGGCCAATCCACGAAGATGATTAGCATTTGAAAATACTAAAGTGGTCAAAAACCTTGCTGAAATCTGAAAGAGGGTTATCTTTCTCATTCAATTAAGATTTAGAAAGAAACTACTATATTTTGCTTGAAACTGAGACAGCAGCCAGAGGTACAGACAGATAAATCTTACTCCATATAACACCCCCCTGCCAAAATAAACCAAAATCCCAAATACCCACCCCCAACAAACTCATACCTCCTTGAAAGGGTAAAAGACAATCCTGTGAAAATATCAGCTTTCTAACAATCACAAAAAGATCCCCAGCACAATCTAATTGTTAGTAATTATTGGGAAAGAAAAAGAAAAGGCAGAAAATCCTCTTTTTTCAGTACATACATAGGGGACTCAGATCAGTAACATCATATCTAGTTTTATCCTGAACCTCACCCTGTGCCCACATCCTAAAAGATGATGACAAAACTGCAAAAGCATTGAACAGTGACAGGATGATTAAAAGTAGAGAACAATTTCCTGGAGGAAAATGCCTACATAGTCTGGGGTTTTTCAGCCTTGAAATTAGATAGGTGAGAGTAGATAAAATGGAGGTATATAAAAGTCACAAGTAGTGAAAAGGGTTAAGTAAGAACTATTGATTTATTAAAATAACATCCTGATCCTTTTCATTCAAGAGCTAACATTATGTATCGGGTTCAACAAATTGCTTAAAACCAGGATTAAAAACCCTCCATGACATCCCAGTTCTTGAAACCATCAAGCTATTCAAAGCCTCCCTATACAAATACTGAAAAATTTCTAGTCAGGTTTTGTGTGTCCATGTCAGCTGAAACATCTATTCATTTCATTTATGCTCTCTGACACACTTCACTCAAAAGAATAATGGTGGAAACTTTCTGAAATGAATGAAGTGCCAGAGACAGTTTCAAGGTCCTGCTTCAATGACTGTTATTTACAGCAAATCAAGTACGACAAGAGGACTTTAGAGAAACCTCCAGCACACACTAATGGCTGGGACAGTGCTTTAACATAAGAGATCTCATCTTCAGTCTCCAAATAGGCATGCGAAGGGAAGGGCCATGAAACCAGATTTCACAGCTGCTGGCTGTAACCAAGGAGCAGATATTTCAGTTCGTTTTTCTCTTATTTACAAAAAAAAAAAAAACCAAACAAAAAAACCCCTGCTTTTGTGACATGCCTACTTTCACTGTAGCTGGGAAACCTAGGCAAAGAAACTGTTTTTCCATCACCCTTTTTGGAATGATTTTTGCTGACTGCCTCAGCTTAGCTATTGGCTTCATACTTTTCTTGAATGCTGTTCTAAATAGTCCTCACCATACTAAGCCTTTGGGAATAGCAAACTGCAGGGGTGATTTTCCTACATGAAGGCATCCATTTTAGAGCAAATTCAGAGATTGTGACTGCAATAACTGTTATTTAGGATTGCTTGTTTTCCTGTCCTGTCATATTAAAGTAACAACACACAACACTGCCAAGTGCTCTACTTCACAAGCACCAAGACTCCAGCTGTCTTGTCTGCCCTACTCATTTTTTTTCCCACTTCAGTCTGTGAAGAATACAGGACTTTGCCTGTTTGACAAACAAGAGTGGCAAAGACTAACTGAGATTCAGTGCAAATTGACTTTGACAACACCAGCCCTGTCTCCAGCACGCAAGTCTTTGCTATAATGAAAATATTGGCATGGTATGACTCCATTTACTTAGCACTGACTAAGGAGACATGTCAGGAAAATGAATTATCTTGATTCTATAAATTTTTTGTGTATTTTAAGACGGGCTTTTTCCCCTTTTCCGGATTTCTTTTTGTGGTCAAAGAGCCTGGAAAACAGGGAGAGAATAAAATCTGGTCTGTTGATGTGTTGGATAGTTAAGACAGTCCTATAAGCTGCCCTCCAGAGCCTATCTGACTATCAATTGCTTTCCAAAGTCCTGCTAAATAAAATAATGTATAAATTGAATATCTAGACATTACACAACATAAATATTTTATCACTCTTTCATTTGCTTGTAGTGCTTTAAATCTTCAGGGCCTGCACTGCACCAATATAAACCATTTAAACGTGGCCTTGACAAGAGTTTTTCTTATCAAATACAGCCTGTCTGCTGTCACCTAAGAAGGGTGGTGGATATGCAGGTGTGTGCAACTGGAGTTGAAAGGAGCCCACTGGTGTTTGTAGCATGCTGGGCCCAAGCTGTCTTTACACTTATGTCAATAAAAATCAGATGGGATTAAAGACTATATACACAGAGTAGCTTTTAGGTTGTTCTTTGAGCTAGGGTAAATCAATACAAGAAGCAAGACAGGGAGTTTCAGACCTTGTGGAATCTTTCCTGTGATCACGGGTAACTGTGAACTGAAGGAGTTTCCAAAATCTGGGTAAAATTCTCAATGCCTTGAGGGATCAAGCCTGGAATATACTGACTGCTAGACTCACAGGTATATTTTTTAAATTTCCTATTTGAATAGATTCATTTAATGGTAAATGAAAAACAAAATAACACCAAAATTTTTAAACTGTTTTCCTATTTAGTATTTACTTTAGGTAAGCCACTCAATGATGGTGATGAAAATACTTGCCTTAGAACACTCATTCAGCGGTTCTAAATTAATGTCTTTTAATGCATATCTTGAACAGAACCAGATAATCCTGAAAATGCTGTGCATTGTTTCTTTGAGCAAATGCACAGAACATTTTAGGTTCAGTCAGTTAAAATAAATACTAGCATCAATATAAAAAATGAGAAAATGAAAAAGAAAAGCCGAATAAGCACAAATATGTCAGCATAACTAACAAGGAAGATGTCTTGGGACTGGTACTTAGCACATATATTTTGGTGCAAAATTATTACTGGAACAGACAGTTTAGAATGATTTTCTGATCTGTGGAAGAGCAGCATGAAAAGCAGAGAAGAGAGATTTCCCTAGAATGCCTGAATCTGATACTATGTTTGGTCGTGACTGCTTTTTTCATTAAAACTTTGTACTTTTCAGAATTGGGTGCAGTTTCAATAAGCAGTATGTAGCGTGTCTACTAAGTGTTTTCAGTGAACTTACGGATTCTTACACCTGACACAAACAGTGTATGCATCTTCCTGCTTTGTTTCTATAGTCTCTCTGGACTTCCATTATGCTATTTCTTAGTTCACAACTTCACACCTTTGTTTATTTGTCCACAGAACATCTTGGGGTTTTTATTTTTTTTCCCTTAAAGAATATTGCATTTAAAATATCTAAACATTTTAATTTTATAGACATATCCCACAATCATCGAAAACAAAATGGTGAATTTCTTCTCTTGGAGCAATTAGGTTAAAACCCCCACTCTTCAAGATTAAAAAGACCCCAGAAATGTAGCAATTAATATAATGCTATTTTACTTCTAAATTGATACTTTTGGGACTATTTTTGTTGCCTTATATTGCCCTGACAGTACATAAGACATATGCTTAACCAGTAAACTTCAACATTAGTAGCAATGTAGTATTACAATTTCTCTGTCTTCAGCATATTGACAAAACTTATTAGTTAGCTATATTATTTACTGTTAGGAACTCATCATGAATTTATTGGCTTTCTTGATTATAAAATCCTGCAGTAGTTGATTTCTGCAAATACATTCATTTCCTTAAAATTCACTGACTCTTTCAGATGAAAAAAACAGCGGTTTCTGTGTGGATTTTTCTCCCTAAGTCTAGTACAGAACATATTATACAGTATCATAACATACAATATAATGCTGCATCTGCCTCCCTAAGGTGCACATATGCTGAACATAAGCCTCAGGAGCACGGATAGTTTTGCGGAGAATATTTTTTAGCACATACTGAATCTTCTGGTACCTTTCAATAAAAGCAAATATGTTGATTTTCTGAGTATTTCTTTGAGGACTTCTGGGCAATCAGATGTAAGATTCTGAACACATCTATGAATTGTTGAAATTAATTTATCGTTTCTATACAGTGCACCATTTGCGAATCAGTTTTCCTACTATTTAATCATGTATAGAAATTGTAATAAAGGCATATTCATTCTCCACATTCTACCCTAAATCTCTCCACATTTACTTATTCTTTCAGTATGTCAATCTTAAGTAGCTGACAATGCTATTATTTATGAATATAACAAGTCCTGTTGGTCCCATGTAAAAATCAGTGTCACAAGTGGAGTGCTGGCTTTTACTCACAGAAAGTAAAGAGCTCCTTACCTAAAACCTCAAATTTTAAGGTGGTTAAAAGGTAGTATTTTCCCAAGTGATCTCTACACCACAAGAGGTATGAAATAAATTAAATGAATTATTGTGAAATCTGTGACAGAACTACAGTAAATTTGATTTGCCACCTGTACAAAGACATTGTTAATAAAAATGTTTTTAGGCACACTTCACTCTATTTTGGTGATAATAGCATTATGAATGCTATTTTAAAATTTATTTCAAGGCAATATAAAATATAAGTACTGAAAAACAAAGACAATGAAAATATTTATTTCCATATTACACACGGCTCTTTCTGACTTCTCTAATGCATTTTGCTATGTCTCTCCACAACATATTTTTCTATTTATCGGATAAGACCACCATGCTCAGTCTTGGCTCAAAGTTTTTTTGAGAAGCACTAAAAAACCAGCATAAAGGCAATAAGAAAATATTAAGCAATACTGTCCAAACAAAGCAAGGCTAAGGTCATGATAGGCTAACGAGGATTTGCATGAAAGATGAGTGCAATGAAAGATTTGCAATGAAAGATGAGATCAGCAATGTCTTCTCACTTTTGAAACTTTGTTGAAAATTTTGCAATTTGAGACTATTTTTGTCCATGCCTAGCACACTGCTTCTTGAAGAACTGTGGGAAGAATCTTGTAACATTATTCTAAGAGGCAGCATGTGTTCTGCTCCAAAAACTCTTCCCATCCTGCTACACAGATGTAATGGTCCCAGCTGTAAAAGGAAAGGAAGGGTCCTTCCTTCTTTACTACACTCATGCATCTAAGCCATCATACAACAAGCCACCCCAGTCAGTAAGAACTTTGAATGAATATTATTACTGTTTGAACAATAAGCTTAGACATGGATGACTCAAGTGCTATCTCGTTTGGATCACTGATCACACGCCAACAGGAAGCACTTGCTTTCAAAACAGAACACCTAACCCTGCTCTCAGTAGCATAAATTCAGTAGGAACTGCACCTGTATCTTGAAAGCCCGAACCAAGCTTACACTCCTACAGAAAAGGGTAATGCAATTGCTTGCTGGTTTACAACACATATTTTTTCAATCTAGGATTATAAAGCTATGTTACAATCAGATATAATCATTCTCCATGAAGATAATCTGTCCATTTCTAACCTGTTTTCCTCAATCCTGAAAGGCTGACTCCTTTGACAGTATGTATATATGCTAATATAAATACACACAATACCTTCCTAATGCTGGCAACAGTCCTTCAGAGACTAAAGTAAGACAAATAGACTCATTTTGTCTGTGACAGCAATGCTGGACTCATAAGTAAACATTTCAGTGAGGCAAAGTCAGCATATGTTAATCACATCCAACATCTCGTTTCGCTTTTCTTCTAAAATCAATTAACAAGCTTTAATGTTCCACTCTATTCAGAGAGAGAAGAAAGTAATTATTTTAATGGTGTATTATTTTTTTCCTCTTTAAGTAACTGCTGTCCTTAAGACCAGGCTCTCACGTAATCTGTTTTTGAGAAACAGAATTGATTGTGACTACTGCTTTGCTCATATATCCTTAAGGCGTGCCATCATAAATAGAATTTGGCACTCCTGAGCTGGCTTCTCAAAGCAGTTGTCTTTAATGTCATTTACTCAAGTGGTTCAAGGTCTTCATCAATAATTTATGTTTAGCAATCCACTGCAGTGCTGCAAGATAACCACTTTTCAGCCTTTAATTTCAAGTAAGTCTTGACGCTTTCATTTGATGAAGATAATACAGGTAACTTTACACCTCTGAAATTGTAAAAGCATCTCCAGAATGAACATAACAAAGGAAAGACCTGCTGCTGTAAAGAAGCACCAGTCCGAGCAATCAGTTTTTTAGCTTGTCCTTAATACAAATGAGAGTACAGAGTGTACTTATGCTTTCTAAGGTCCGCAGAGAAAACAAAACTTATCTGAGTAAACAGAAGGTTAGCGAAGCATGACACGCTCTCCTGCAAAAGATATTAGTTTATTACAAAAAAACCAATACTGACCTGAAAAAGTTCTCTTTTTATTTGGGTCACAGTGGAATACATTGTACTGACGCTTAATATAGACTGTGGGGGGTATCAGGGCGACAGGGAGATAGCTGCTGTGCTCCCCAAAGTGGTCTCAGGCGAGAGACCACTCGGTAGGGCAGTATAGCCACCAGCAAGCTCCTCTTTCTGCCCTGCGCTGCTGTTCAGCGCTGGTGACGCGCACCCGCACACCCAAGCCAGGCAGCTCAGTATCACCAGAGGTAAGGAGCCAAGGAGGGCTCCCCGCATGGCAATGTTCCGCAGTCAAGGTTTATTCCACCTTCCCCAGAGGGGGCCAGGCGAAGAGAGCCACAGCGTCCTCAAGATGGGGTTTACACAGGGTTTTACAGCCAGTAAGCTGAGGGCACAGGGGCGGTACAGAGGTGGGACCAGGGAAGGGAACCACTGAGCAGAGGGAAGGGGGGGAGCGGGGGTCAGGTCAAGGAAGCAGCTGCGCAGGCTGCGGGGAGAGGTAGTGTTCTATAACCAGGGTGTGTAAGGTTACCTTTCATCCGCAAGGAATTGTGGGAGAGGCTTTTCCTTCACTTTTACAGAGATAATAATGTTATCTCAAATATCTGAGTTTTTCCACCAGCAGGCCTCTGCCACTTCTGGGCTCTCTGGCCCACCAGCTAGCTCAGTGACTCCAATAGCTTAAGGCAGACTTGGTAAATGTTCAGCTCCAAATGTATGTTAGTCATTAGGGATATATTGCAAATCTTCCAGGCTGTTGATACCATTATTTATTATTTGCATTATGTAGTGCTTATAATCTCCAGGAAAGGATCCCCCATGCTGCCAAGTAATTACTGTAACACTAACATGGCATGATAAAATCCTGGAGTGTTGTCGTTAGAAAAGAAAGAGCTAGAAAAGAAATGTGATCGATATAGGAGACGTATGATTAGGAAGCAGTAGCCATTACAGACAAAAGTCACTATTCAAACATGAACCTGAGTCTTCCATTTTTCAAGAACTACTGTTTTGTAGATTGACATCAGTGATCCAGATCTGAGCAACCAAGACTTTGAAGCAGTATGGTGTAGGTCTCAGCAACATTCTCTACTGAAACACATGGTTAAGAATGAATTAAAAAAAAAAATAGACAAAAAAACCAGGAAAAATTTTTCAAGCCTCCTGATTTTGAGATCTTTAAAATACACATTTAATCATTTATGAAGGCTAGCAGAAGTACGATCTTACATACTGACTTAACAGTGTTCGAAACACAGCTAGAACAAAAGTCCTTTCTGTATTGCACAGAAAGGAATGGGAGCAGAGAACACAGCTCATCACTCACTAGGGAAAATGTGTTCAGACTTTTTTAGTTTTGAACACTGGCACTTGTTTCAGAAAAAGACCATCTTTATTAATAAATGAACAAAATGACCTTACCCCACTTATTGCCCCCATGGTGAAAAACTCTTTCCATATCTAATGTACCAAAATGATAAAAACACTCTTTAAAACAAGAGTTAGTCTATCAGATTGTCTCTTCAAGAAAACAAGTATTGCTCTAGTTGATTAAAAATTATTTCTAAGCCTATAATATTAAACTCCAGTCTTGGATTAACGCAGTCTTGGATTAAATTCATCACATGAGAACACAAACCAAACCCAACTCACACTAGGAGAAGTTCTGCTGTTATCGAGAGACCTGTGTGTCCAATGCAGGACTATGCAGAAGGTATCCAAAGTACTGTGATGATTAAAAATAGTATATATTGTGCTGCTTGACTGCCAGCAGTCTTGGGATCTTGCTTGAGACTAATGCTTTGCTTTGTATAGAACACTACAGAGACATAAGCAAAGAACTGAATACAAAATGAAACAGAATACTCAATTACTCTTGTACAGAATGTAAATCTGATTCAGATGTAATGCAAGCACAGAAAATTTTGTTACGATCTGGTTGCTATTATTTTCTCCATGTTAGATGCAAACATTTGAGCACTGTCACAGCAGTGCTATGAAAGACTACCTTAGAGAGATATTTGTCCCAAAAGTCAAAAAAACCACCTATGAACACCACTTAATTTGTAGTGTTTTGGACATATTTACTGATAGACTCTGGCTTTCATACTGTAAAATAAATTTCAATGAAGTGGCCGGCTAAAACAAAGGTCTTTCTAAGGAATTTGTGATGGGACTATTGCTTCTGAAATCTTCCAACAAAACCTTAAGGAAGTCAGTAACTGCTTTCTCTCTTTTTTTTTTTTTTTTTCCTCTCAACAAATTTGCTGAAGCTTAAAAATGATTCCTTAGTCCAACTCAGATTTTGACCAGATTTTAAACTCTGTAGGCGTTGTCCTGAGTTTGCAAGGCTTCAGGACTGAGGCTTGTTAGATTTTTTATGAGCTGCTGTTGACCTGACTCAACCTCTGTTTTAACTAGGTTTTGTCATAATGACTTAAAAAAAACCCACCACAATGTGGGAATGCCTAATCTACTTACATTTGCTTTTCTTCTTGAATTATAACCCTAGTATTTCACAAGTAGTAGAAAAATGTAGCTATTCTGTGTAGAATTAAATATTTATAAATAATGAACACTGCAGAGGAATACAGGTCTGGTGTGATAACAGGCACCTTGAAAATCAGGGACACAGGTTCAGAATACAAGAGTAGAATGATAATGATAATAATAAGGGAACATGCTGTCCCTGGGGACAGCAGACCTACAAACCAGAGGTCAGGTAAAGAAAAGCATGCTGGGGAGCTGGGGAAAAGTGGCTGTAGGACAAAGAGAAGAAAGAACAAGCATCTAACCTAAATAAAACATCATATAGGGAGAATTCAGAAGTAGTGTGGGCAAACTGGAAAACACAAAACCAGTCCCAAGTAAACCTTAGAGGAGATAAAAAGAAGAACCCCCACCATCATCCAACTTATCCCAGCAAAGAAATTGGGACACCAAAGACTTGCTGTCAACTGCCCCTGAATAAGGAAGGGTGGCGGTATCAGTGTTAGGACCCAGAAAGGAAGTGGAAGGATGAACGTAATACTAGAGAAAAGGGTAGATAGTGAGAAATGTATGTATAAAAATTGTAATTTATTATTATTATTATTATTGTCATTTTATGTGACAAAACCCTATTTTCCTGGTCTTTAATAATTACATCTGTACCTACAATAATTCTCTAATTAGACTGTTAAGATTTCAGCTATATTGACAACAAAACCTTGGCTTTAAATATCACTTTTGTTTTCTTTATCACCCACAGCAAGATTTGGAGTGCAATAAAGTATATCTAAGAGCACACTGAAGAATATTCATTTACATGTTGGCATAATGTTGATAAATAAATGGTATTTATACATATTCCCTGGATAACTGTATTTCTCTACTTGTACATCTGATAGCATCAACCAACAGAGAAGCTATGCCCTATTTCTTATTAGGATACAAAGAAGAGGAAAGATCTGAAGATTCAAAAGTGTGTGTGTGGAGTTCGAGAGAGTGGAAATTGGGAATGGCTGGATACATTGTAGAAGAGTCTACAAGGATGCAGAGTGAAACAGGAGAGAGACACACTAACAGGGATTTCAGGCAGGGAACTAGGAGCTATCAAACCAGAATGAATATAAACTAAATGGTGAGCTAAGAGGGCCTGACGTGATATGGCCAGCAAAAAAAGTAATGGACAAGACAGAGAAGATGACAGTGAAATGGTCAAAGGAAAAAGGTTTGGAAACCAAAACACAAAACCCAAGCTAGGAGCATGAGATTTGATGAAGAAAGAAGATCAACATGAAAAAATCTAAGAAGATGGACCTGGAACTGTGTGAGAATAATAAATAACATTCATGGTACGTGAGAGTCACTGTGCAACCATATATTTGTTGAGTGTGTTGGCCAACACATATATTCTTGTAGCCATCTCTCCTATCCTGCTTACTGAAAGTGAGGCTGATGTTGCATAGATTATTTTATAAAATAATTGTGTATCTTTATTACTGATGCAGAATGGTTATCTTACTTCATGCATTCGGTACCCGTCATAAGTTCTATAGTCTTCTCAAAAGACCACTACTGTGAGGGCCAAACAAGACTTAACAGAAAACCATAGAAAACATAACATTTTTCAAAAATACTCCATTATCTTAAAAGAAACAAACACAAATCAAACAAAAACTGAACATGCAATTCAGCTGGCTGAAAACACATTTCAAAAGTTATTAGCAACAGAAAAACTGATGAAGTTCAATTAAAACTTTTCTTGACAGCTCATAGAAGAAAAAGAGGGAGAGGAAAAAAAATTAGAATAGTGTTTTTCTATTAAACTTTTTCTATTAAACTATTTTCTATTTAAACTTCCAGGAATGTGCCAGACACAGTTTAGTTTTTCTTCTATACTTATAGTAACCATGTGTGCCAACAAATAACGCACAGCACCCTGGAACCAGCATGCTATATAGAGAGATGATGCATGAAATAGACGCAATAGCAGATACGTTATATTGCTAAACAAAAATACTAAATGCTAACACGAGTTTTGTCAAGTATCAAGTGTAATTGCATGAAAGAAAAAATAGATAAAATATTATAGATTATTTTCTCCTTTGCTCTTCTCATGTTATAAAAGCTGTTTAGTCTCCAAATCTGTACAATGTTATGGCAGCAGCTGGATCACCCTTTTCAGTTTTCAATCCCTTTTACTTTTCTATCATGTTTCTAACTTTAGAACTGCAATGCAATAAGAGCTTTCTCTAGGAGAAAATTAATCAGTTTATTGCAGAAAATACTATCAACTCCTTGGCAAATAGCCCTATACATTCATAAACTCTTCAAAACAACAGATAAGGTAGTTTTCTTTTCCATTGTATCTTCTATATTTTTTCAGAGGGGTAAAATGGTGGTGGGATTATATCTATGCTCAGTTACAAATCCTAAATGTCAATGAGACAAATTCTCCATATAGTCTAAGCACTGAACTTCTGACTTTACTCACACAACACCCTCCCCCCCCGCCCCAATTAGATGCAATACAAAGAGCTCTATACAAACTTTCTTTGGATTACCTAATTAGTCAATGGTAATCAGCCAACCAGAAAATTAGAGTGCAATATAGACAAGACATGACTGTATTTTTATCTCCTGCTGTTTAGAATGGTTTGTTTGCATCTTAAGAGAGTGTCAACAGTGCTCAGCTTCAATTTGAATCTACTCTAACCTGAATAGCTACAAGGCTTCCTTAAATAGCCTGCAGGAACAGGAACTCTGATAGAAGCCCATATGTTTGTAACTACCTCCTTTAAAACTGCTATCCTTATTCTGGTGGTAAAACAGATCCAGTGCAAGGGTTCTGATGTCTTCATTTCAGAACTTCCTATGAATATATGTGATGAACAGACCCAGGGTATTTCCTGCTAAATATGTTTTACAGAGCATCTTCAAAGAACACATCTGTGTGGATAGGGAAAAGACACGTGAATTAACAATAACAGACTGACATTTACTAGTTACATCAAAGGCATTAGCGTTAGACATTACCATCCTTCCCGTTAGCATCCTGACACTTGATGGCAATATTGTGAACCAAGTAATGCTATTCCTTGCTTTGAAAATATAGAAGTAATGGAAACATCCAGCTAAAACTTAGTTTTTAAAAGTCAGACAAACTATCACATGGGTACAAACATCCTTTGTAAGTCTAAAAGAAAACCAAATGCTATTATTTTACATTAGAAATATTTTAAGTTGTTGGCATCCATTTACCAATCAGCTGAACAGACATACCAGTTTCATTTTACCCTGACTTTCAGAGTAAGGTACTGGCTTCATTAAAGGTGCTAAAGATTGTGCCACTGAGAAAAATGATATTTTAACTTCTGTGTTTCCTATGAAATGAGAGCAAGGAGTATTTACTAGCAAAAAAAAAAAAAAAAAAAAAAAAAAAAAAAAAAAAAAAAAAAGCCCCAAAAAAAAAAGAAAAAACAGCAAAAAAAAAAACCACNAAAAAAAAAAAAAAAAAAAAAAAAAAAAAAAAAAAAGACAATGCCCAGTAATAAAATTAAGAAAGTAAAGATGCAAAAGGCAAGAAAAATTTAAAAAATATTTTTTTTTCTTTTTAACAGAAGAAACACAAATTTACTATATTGTGTAGAAAACTTCTTTCCCGTATTCATTTGTAAAAACACATAGTTTAGTTTCTACAGTAAGTCTTTTAATGGAAGAACAAGCTCTCCAGTGACAGGGAAAGTAGGTGTTGGATGTCTTTGCATCACACTCACTGAAATAAGTATCACCAGGGGTTAAAAGCAGCACCAATTTAATTTCAAGTAGAAGATGGCCTCTTTGGTTAGTCTTTCAGAAAAGAGCTAATTTGTTGATAAATTGCTCCTGTCACATCTTTTAAAGAGCTTGGTCATCTGAAATAATAGAATGACCTTATTATTATTTCAGAAATTTTACATTTAGAGACCAAAGGAAAATACATCCTAGGTATGTAAAAAAATACTCAGGTATGTGTTCATATAAATCTAACATCTATCAAAGAAAGGCAATAAATTTTTACTAGAATTCTAAAATATTTTTAAAGCTTATCAAAGTTGCTTACAATAAGACAAGAGTTTGATTTAACCTTGTATTTTTTTATTGTGTATTTTTATTCCAACTTACAGATAGTTTTGAAAAATTTATCCCATTTAATTCACATTTTCCTTCCCCCTTTCTCTTCTCAACTTCTCATTTCAGAAAGGTCTGATCTTTGAATTAGGCAGTGTGGTACTTCATTCCCTTTGAACATTGATGTTGACAATTGTATTATTCTTGAAGCAGAAATGTCAGGTACTACCAAGAAATACACTACTGTTCCCTGCAGTCAGGAAGCTTTTAACTGAGCCCTAGCTTCCTTATTCATGATGTTTTGTGAGAGAAGTACATTATGTCGCATTGCCCAAACAATGTTGCTTGTAAGTGGCTAAATATAAAGCCCACTCTATCTACATGCAGTGAGGATTTGTGGATGAATCTGACTCAGAAACAGCCATGAGGTTGTTGTTATACTCTTGAGTGAAAACACCGGTAATTTGAGAATAGAAAATAGGAAGAAACTGGACATAATCTTCCAGCTCTTGTGTTTACATGCGACTGCTGGCAAACCCCCCCAAAAAATGTTGTCGGATGGTCCATGCTGTAAACTCTGTGACAGGAGGTGACTGAAAATGTGTGCTCCTTGATATTATCATTTGTAACCACCACTGATATGACTTGCAGTTCAACCTCTGCAAGGCATATTAAATTAAAGCTTATAAATGTTTAATTCTCTCAATTCACAGGTTAAAAAGTATGGGTCATGTTGTGTGCTAACACAGGTGCCAAATGCTATTTTCTATCTCCAAGTGAAACATGCAGCATGGCCCACACACAAATACCCTGATACAAAGTCAGAAATACCTCCACTCTGAAAAGGAAAGGTCTGATTCAAAGGAGCTACAGCAAAAAAGTTGTTAAAAAAATAGTTAAAGTTCTATCCATTAACTTAATGAGAATACAAGCTACCTTGTTGATGGAAACAATAAAATGAGGATTTGTCTATGACTGCTAAATTCCTCACAGGATGAAATTGCTTGCACCAGAAGGTAAGGATTTCACTTCCCATGTAGTGACTTTGTCCAAGCAACCTCATAAACACTTCAGTTGTACACTTCCCAGTAGGCCTTATCTGCAAGTGCTACTCAGCAGGAAAACATATGGAAACCTTTTGAAAGAGAGTGTACACATTAAGAGAAAATCAGACCTTGCAATTCCCAATGAAACTGGGATTTCTTGCAGGAACTGACTCTTCTCTCATCTTCTCTTCCTTTTCTTCCTTCATGTCTGCCTGTCAAAGGCCACTTCTGTCATCAGTTACAGCTGGACTTCATTCTGCTTTTACCTTTGCTATCCCCTGTGTAAGACTAGGCTTGTTTCTGGCATTGTTAGTTACTGATGGATTCAGCTCCCAGAATTTGTAAATCTAAAAATCTGTATTTTACCATGCTATAAGAATTTTAAGAGACAGCTATTGAATCACATTATTATTTCATGACAAAAAGTTAAAATTTCTACATTCTTTTAATATTACCTCTTCCTCAAGTAAGTAGCAGTATTTTTTAAGATAAGCAGCATTTTTTTTCATCTTACTAAAGCAAATACATGCTATAATTAGTTTTTTCTTACTTGCATATTAGCTTCATAATACTATATTACAAAATTCCATACACATGTAAATTAGACCTAATTGGACTGGCTCATCAATCTGTTCCCCAATTACATAAGAAAAATACATTAACTGAATGTGATTTATGTATAAGGTACTTGTGAATGTTTGTGATGGAATTCATAAAACGCTCATTTGCATGTCCTAATTAGCAGTTTATTAATCTTAAATGCATACAGAAATTAACAGCATTTTAATCTTCTAAAATGCAGCTTTTTTTATCCTTTCATTAACAACCATCAGTCTTAGTATGAGACAACTTTTAATAGCTTATGGATACAGATTACAAGTGCCTATGTACATATGAAAATATGCACAGATCTTGTGAGCAATTCTGCCTTCCCTTCATCCTGAAGAATTGCCACAGGAGACAGTATGGCTTTGTGGTGTAAGTCTTTAATAAAAATAGATGATGAAGCCTTTCCAAGTAGCTATATGTATGTATATATAGAGAGGCTCTTTGCTAAGTGGTCTCATATTTTAAAGCACCGCAGGTTAATTTTCCTTTTGGAACACAGATTGATTACATGAAAAATTTTTTTTTTTTTGTATCTTTCATTTCATATTTATAAAATGTACACAATATATTTAACTGGAGAGGGGAGGCCAGTTAATTAAATGTCCTAAAAGCCAAATACCAAATGTAATATATGTGGCATAACAGTGAAATTTTAAACAATATTGAGAAAGAATTTTATTCCGTTTTTTCTGAATCTCAGTTGAAAACAGATAATAACAGCAGAGTACCTGTTCAGCAAAGTATCAGGCAGGTGTGCTTTCTAGTTTTAAACTGTAGTTACAGGTCATTGCTGATTGCTGGGCAATGATTCACAACTTTCGAATTCTTCAGATTGCAATTTGCTTTTGTAAATATGCTATTTTCTGCTGCATCTTTTGCATTAAAAGCTTAATGCTTACAATACTCTTTCTTTCTTCCCCTTGTTTAAATTCAAGTGCAGACCAATTAAGCATCTAATTTACTTATATATTGAGCTGTACCACTTGCAACCTACAAACAACATATAGCAAGAAACAAATATATGAGTCTTCGGACAAGACTCTAGATCCATTATTACTGCACAATGGGTGTTCACTTATTGTAAAGTCACATAATATTCCTAGGGAGGAAGACTAAGGTCATGGCAGTGGCACTGATAACATTGGTTCCCTCTGTAGTGTCATTCTTAGCGGAGCACCAAAAGGACAAGGTAAAAAAGCATTTTACTGTACTTTAGGCAGGGGAGAAATAATATTTCCTTTTTTGCTTCAGCTCCTGCTTATTTATCAGTCTGAGATGATGCTAGTCATCCTGTAGTGACACTTCTCAGTCACAGGATCGTGCATGGTGACCTATGCCCGCAGCTCCTAGACTTGCTGTTTTTGTTGAGGTCCTTATTTTAGGCTTTTACACACAGATCTCACTTCCATTAAGAATCCAGCATAGTGACCACAGTGACCAAGGAACAACAACAGTGCCTTTAGACAGAACTCTATAAAGGATCCCTTGTGTGAAGCTGCACCATTGTTCTACTCCAAGAAACTACAGGAGAGAAGCCCCTGTGGCATCCTTCATTTAAAATATATATTCAAAGCATAAGTGTTTTCTTCAGCTCTGTTGTTCAAAATACTTTATAAAAATGAAGACTTAGAAATACCTGTGATCTCTGGGTACGAAAACAATAAAAACAATTTCAAACACAAGATGCTATTATGTATGTGTCTCATTTTATGTATTTCACATATGATGTCCTACGGGTGGTGGGGAGAGAAGGAAGCTCTAATTTCAGAAACTCCTGTCCTTTTAATCTGGAAATTAGGTTCTTTTAAAGTGATACATCAAAAATAGAGGTCCCAAAAATCACAAGTTATTTTAACAAATATTGCATGAAGCTTTATGTGATCTGAAGATGAAACACTCCCATAAATAGAATCTTGAACTTCTGGCTCCCAGTCCAAAGCAAAGATGAGAAATTCAGTGTAACGCAGAACAAAATTAAAAAAAAAAAAAAAAAAAAAAAAAAAAAAAAAAAAAAGGCAAGCCCAAAAGAAGGATGTGGTGTCCTTGAAATCAGAATATTCTTTTGTCAGTGCTTTGGCAAGAAAGGCTTAAAGAAGTAAAAGTCATGTCACACTGTATACAAAAAGAGAAATTTCTTGTTCTAGGATATTCTACTCAGTTTTATCCTTTCTCCTTTAAAATACATTGTGCTTACATATAGAATATTTGTTTGCAAGATTAGTGTTTACATTACGAATGCCTGAAAACACAGAAATATTATTTAAAGTACACATTGATGTGACACCTGAGATTGAACGTTCTGGTTCAGTTTATAGATAAATAGATACCAGCCAGATGAGATGCAAATGATGAAAATGGTACTGAATTTTAGATTGAAGGATATTTAAAAAATGAGTATGAATAACAAATTGAACTTGTGTTCTAAGTCCAGGTCTCCTGACAAAATAGTATGAGTATACAAATGTTAATCCATGCACAATGCATCCTCTTGACTAAAATTGACTAAATTTCATGTAGGTATGATTAACCATAGTTGTCTAGTGCATGCACAGACTAACAGTCCATTTTACCTTACCTGCATTTGTATTCTATTGCCTGATCAACATAGAATTAAATCAAAATAGCATTTTCTAATGCTATTTTAGTTTGACTAAGTGCTTTGCTTATCTACTGTTTGGAATTGTAATATGCAATAAGACAAAGTAAATGCAATTCAGGAAGATAAGTTTTAAAATTTGCCAGAGATATATATGAGACACAAAGTAATTTATCAGTCTGAAATTAATAGTTTCAGATGTGTATTGTCTCTGAGGTAGCAATCCATAGCTAAATCCTTTGGCAGTTATCCATCAGGAAATGTAACATTGTCTAAACAGTTAAAAGTGCAATCATATCTCATTTGATGCAATATTGTAAGCTCACAGGGATATTGTACTCATTAAATCGAACATAAGAGAGGCAAATGAAAAAAAGCCAGTCTGTGCTACCCAGCTTCTTCAGACAATTACATCTGATACAGAAAGTGCCTACCTTGATTTCTAAAGATGTATGGTAATCTTCTATTTACCACGCCAATAAAAGTAACATCCGTCTTGGTTTCAAAATATACCTATTATCCTTGTGTTAATTTTTGATCTGTGTGAGTTTGCTGCATCTTCAGCTTGCCTTGAAAAAAACAGAATCTTGAGGCAAAGCTTGAGCTGAATACAAAGATTTCACCCAGTTTTACATTGATAATTTTTCATCTATTTCATTTAATAAACATTTCAGGAACTCACTCATAACTTTTAACTTTTGAAAGGATAGAAAATGAAAAAATTCAGTCTAGTCCAAAACTTAAAATGAAAACCATTGGTATTAACCAATCAAAGCTGGAAATCAACCTTTGACTTTACCAGAATATTACATACATACATACATACATACATATATATACATATACTGAGTGTGTGTGTATTAACCATTCATAATTTTGATTTCTCATTAAAATTAAAACAGAAGAAGCAGAAAATAGACTTAGATACTAAATCCAATCAAATTTCATAAGATTCCAGTGGTTTTCTTAAAGGATTTATCCTTGCAATGGAAGATGGAGTCACACTCTTTGCAAGGTGAACAGAAATGATGAGGATATTTTGGGAGTTTGTGAATCACCACTTAGAAACCTTTAGGCTTTGCAACATTTGCTGGTTACGTTTGAGTTAAATGTTCTGTGATTCTCTCTGTAAACTAGCACAAAGCAAAGACCTGAGTACAGATGAGATTCTTTTGACCTGAGTGCATTTGCTATGTGAATGGGATGGAGATTTTTCATTTCCTGCATCATTCGCCATAAGCCAAATGATTCCCCAAAGCTCATTCATTCATTACTCTTGAAAAAGCAATAAAAAAAAAGAAGATAAAAAGAAAAATATTGTGTTGATTATAAATAAAAAAATAGAGATTTTTCACTTAGAATTGCAAGTTATGTTGACAGGCACGTACACTACCTTATAACAGCAGGAATAAGGACAGTTACTTTCGATTTGCTTAAAAACTTCAGCACCAACATAAAAAGCGATGGATATCTCAATACTTCCTAAACTTCCTATGGATGTTTCAAGCTGTAAGAAATGCAACCCACTAATTTCAGACTTATCCTCAAGGTATGAATAAAGAAACCCTTCTCCCTGTCTCACATTAGCAAACACTCCCCTCCCCATGCTAGAAGCCTGCACAGCACTTAGTTACAAGATATTGTCTGAGGTACAGTTTCTGCCACAGGAAAATGCAAAACACAAAAATCTTAAACATCTACTCATGAGCATGGCCTCCTGCCATAAGGCTCAGCAAGTATCAGTGAAACATTTTAGCTGCAGCAGACCTAGGACTGCTCTTGATGCGCTGTCCATGGGGCCCAAGGTCACCGCGGGAAGGGCAGAGACCAGTTTAACAAACCAGCTGTGTAACTAGGCATCCACAAGGCCATATTCTCCAATACTGAAGACCAAATGAATCCTTATTGTGGGCTGGACTTGATGGCCTCCAGACATCCCTTAAGAATAATGAAATTATTGTGTGATTCTAATTACGACTTCTGTAGTAGTAACAACATATGTTCTAAACTTGATTAACTGCTACAACCCAGTAATAAAAACTGTACCAATAACCCAAGCCCAAGCATCTTCCCCACTGGGGTTTAAAGTTTCCAGGCTTATGGTGACAGCACAGAACGATTATTAAACCTGAGAAAATGTTAATATTAATTAGATAGTATTGAATTAAAAGATTAAAAGTTTAAAAGAATAGAAAAGTTAAAAGAAAAATGAAAGCTGTCATTTCAATAAGAACTACAGCAGACTTGTCCCAAGCCCCCAGCCTTAGAGAGAACAAGAAGTGAACATTCCTGGGCTTTCAGGTTCTGCATCTAAGCTAGAAATCTTGGAATACATCTGGAATTCCTTACCTTTCAGTATAGATTCCTTCCCCCAGAATACTGATCATTTTGTGAAAGGTTCTATTTTCAATAGAATTTCAATAGTGAAATTCCTTCACTCACATACAGATTATAGAATCACCTTCTATAAATTAGAAAATTTCAAAGCATCTCTGAATTCTTTCTGTTTGCAGGAACTAAACTTGCTATAGATTTTGATATTTTTCTCTTACTGAAATCCACCTAATCTATCTGAATATCTCAATTTACCAGATGGATAGATCTGAATAGCTAAGTACCAAGGACACTATATGATATCAAAATGCTTATGAAACTGAAGAAAGGTGTTATATAGTGACTGATCAGGACCATGTGCATGAGTGTATGACAATGGTGAACAAGAAAGCCAGCATGGGAAGCTACAGATTTTTGCCTAACCTGTTTCTCAAAGGCTGAAGAAAAGTGAAACAGAGAGATGGGAGGGTTAGCTTTCCATAATTGCTCTATCTCTGAGAAAATTGTGCAAGGCAGTAAGAAATACTTGCCTGTCCCAATCTCAAGAAGATGAATGGTTTAGGACAACTGAGATGTGGTATCACATTTACTCTGTCAAACTACAAGGGCACTGGGCAACTTCCTTCTCAGGCCAGTATGGTTATCGAACCTTGAGAGCATCCATGTGGGCCAAATATATGGACATTCACATCTTTTGGAGATTGAGCCCATATGCTCAATCTCTGATACAAGATATTCTTTTCAAAGCTTGTACTGTCTAAGGGATCTCTTCTGCCACATTCATATTCCAAGAATAATAGCTTTTAATAAGCTGTTATTCTAAGGTTCCATTTATCTCATATGTTTATTGAAATCTCCTATTAAGGGATAAAATATGACAACAAGATATTAACAAGTTTTACAGACACCTATAGAATGGTATAATATAGATGATATCAAACTTCCAGATACAGTATTGCACACACCAAGGAAGAATCTTGGTTTTTGTATGGTTTGCTCTGTTTACTCACTGTTCTATCTCATGCTTGACTTAAAAGCACACTGTTAATTCGTTCCCCTAAAAATTACAGTCCCTGCCTGAAAATATTTCCATTCCTTCTTCAAGGTCAAAAATGGTAAAAGTGATTTTTTTAGCAACGCTTTTTCAATTCTATTACAATAGAAAACACTTTGACATATTAAATCATATAGTGTGATTACTCAAAGGGATATCTCATACAAAAATGAATGACAATACAAATGGGTCACTTTAATGTCTTTCATTGTTTTACTGCGTAGTTATACCTTCTGCAGCTGGATTTTGAAATAATAATGAACTTTTAAGAAAATAGCGAAGTTCAAGGTTATTGCAGAGGTTCAGCACCATTCTGTGCTTGAATGAAGTTCGTTGTGCCTGTTGGTGGAAACATCTCTGAAGACTCATCTGTACTAGTCTCCTGATTATAATGCTCATTTTATTTTTCAGAAAAAGAAAGCATTGCATGAAGCTCCAGAAATTCAGCCACTCTCTCTTGCATACAGCCTTCAGATTTATAGTGTGATCCTGCCTTGCTTTCCCATTCTGTAAAAATTGGCCTTGGTGATTGGGTTCCATGGAGCTGGCTGTTCCCCAGGCAGGCTCTTACTAATAGCTGAGGTAATACTCAGTGTCCACACTTACTGATAGTTGAGGCAACACTTTCCAGGCATGCAGCCCAGTCAAATACATGCAAATGTATTTTTTGTGGAGGGACAATACAGCCATGTTCAAGGTGTGACAAGGCGGGTTTGGCATCAGGCACCACTTCTGCATTTCAACCTCAGCAAACCCAAGTTTCCTTTCCAGAGGAATTGACATATGCCTAACCCAAGTACACACCAGTACCTGGGCTCATTAACCCAGGTTTAAGAGCAAATTCAAGAGGAAGCTGGTGTGACTGCCACCCCAGGGACCACTTGCTGCATGCTGAATTCTATCACTCCTTGCAAAAGTCCTCCAGTATTCTGCCAAAAATTATTTACGCTTACAGTTGTAAGTAAGGAGAACAGAACCCGGTTCCAGATAGGCCTTTATGTGGTATTCATCACCTCATAAGAGGACATAATTGGATTACCTTGTGGGCAATTTCTCATTTCTTTATTTTTCAAAACTTAGGAACAAGTGCAATTGAAGCACTATTTTAGAAGAAGAAAAAAAATGGATAAATCTTGCAGGTGGGCATTTATGTCCTTTTTCTTGCAAGTAATAAAATCTTTGTCATTCTAACCACCCTTTAAATTTAATAAAAATGGCAACATATGGCTGTTTACAGAGATCTAATTAGTCCCTTTCCCTAAATATGCTTTTACACTCCAAAATATTAAAATTTAAATGCAAATTGTAGCATGCAGATGAGAATTAAGGAGAAATTATTTCTATTTAACTGCCTGAAGACAGCCAAATCCTCCTCCCATCTTTCACCCTCCCCTTCCATTCAGCTGAAAGGTATATTGAATAAAGATGATATTAATGTCAAACCACCCCCTTGTTTTCTTCGGAAGCCTTTTCTATGCATATATTTCATCATCAAAACATGAACTATCTACAACATCTGTAACAATGAGAGAGGATGAAGAAAAAATAAATCCAACAGTTCACCTGCTCAGATCTGGAAGGCCTCCAATCCCACACAAGAAACATTTTCCGTGCACATTTATAACAATAAGCTTAGCAACATTCAAATCCCTTACATATGGCTGGATATCTGCATGGAATACTGTGTGTGACCTTCCAAAGGACAGAAACTGCTGTGTTAAACCACTTAATGGTCTCCTATGGTCTGTTCCTGTGGTCTATAGCAATGGCTAACACCAGATGTTTTGGAAAAAATTGTGGAAAGTGATAAAAGCGATTATGTATTTCTGCACAGCAGTGGGATGTTTATCCATAACCACAGATGATGCTTGCACTATAACATAATGTAGCAGAATATAAGTTCTACTTTAGCTAATACAACTGCTGACAGCTTTTATTCATGCTATTTAAATGACCAAACCCCTGTCTCATTGCAGAAATGTGCTGCTTCTATATGAACTCAAAGTCTATTTCCCTATAAGTCAGTAATATGTTTTCTGGGAAATATCAAATTACCATCACAAAAGCACTACTTCATTTTCTTCTATATATAGAAAAAAAAAAAAAAGAAGCTTACATGAAGCAATTAAAAGCATCACTGAGATTTGCCATAGTGGTCAACTCACTCTGCCATTAACCTATAAAAACATATCTATATTTGGGATAATGGAAGCCTCACAAGGCTGAAGAGGAGATTATTTAAGCTGAAGATGTTCCATTTTAAACAAAAAGTAGTGAAATGGAATATACAAATGCACATGTATAACAAATGTAAGAATACAATCAGATTGAAATTACATGCAGACACAAAGGCCACCTCTATATTCCTGGCTTCTCTTCTGTCCAAAGAGAAATAGCTGCTGTCAAAGAGTGGTAATGAAGTCTCCAAGATTCATTGTTCTGGGAGATGTCAATACAGATATGGGCAGTGCCTCTAATGCTTTCAATTAGCTTGTGTCCATCATGAGAATCACAGGATTGCTAAAGGTGCTGTTAATCTGGTTTATATGCAAATACAATGGATTTAATAATTAGATTCTTCCTACACCTTCCAAATGGAGGTTAAAGCTCTTTCACCTCTTATCTAAAAGGTGATGTCTAATGAGCAATGACATGGGTCCAGTAAGTTACCAAAACACTTTGAATATTCCATTTCTAGTTGATGGTTTGGAGAGAAGATAAATTACTTCCAAAGCTGTTTATTCATTTCCTCTTATGCCTGGATCTTCATAACTGCTTTATCAAGAAAGTAACTTGAGGAATTTTAGTTACATGTGGCATAATGTTAGGTAGACAGGGTGCCAGGGAGAAAAATCCTTTGTGGAAACAACGAAATGGAACATGGTGTTCACTTGATGATCTTAAGGGTCTGTTTCAATCTAAAGATCTCAATGATTCTATGAAAATCAAAAAAAGTGCAGATATTTGCAAACTCTCTCTGTTGTCAGTCAGTCTATTATTTCCCAGTTTAGAAACTATGAGCTTACGAAGGTGCACTTCGTATGACATTTCCCTGATAAGAACAAACGAGTCTGCAAGAAAGGACTGCCTTGCACCTTGACAGAGTGTTGTCACTAGTGTTCTTGCCTAGAAATGAGATAAGGGATGTGAAGTAGAATGTCCCCAGTTGCTGCAGGGCAGTTCCCGTGACCTGGCTGTTGGACAGAAATGTGACGTATCTAGTAAAATACAAGAAAGAGATTCCTGTGAAAAAGCAACAACAGACAGCTTCAGCCAACTAGAAATATTTTGATTGATCTGTAATGAAAGCAAACACAATAGTAGAAGTGCAAACACTAACAGAAATCACATTGGAAATATGTTGATGAGATTAGTAATTAGATCGTGCGTGTGTTTTTTTTTTTTTTTTAATAACAGATAAAAAATACATTTCTAAGGAGTACAGTCTCACCAACATCAGTCTTGTAGAAGGAGGGAAAAAAGTGAAAAACCATGACGGGTACCCAGTAGCATACTGTGAACCAATGGCAGGGCTGAAAGTGGAAATCCCAGTCATCCAATTCCTGCATTTATTCTATAGTCATTATACATTCAAGCTTCCTAGCCAGCATGTAAGCCATCCTTTAAATGAAAGGAAAAGGAAGATTTCTCTATAAAAGAAACCATATATTTTCTTAGAAGATGAAAGATTTAAACAATTTCACAGACAAATTATGATAAAAGATTGCATATGAAATCATGATCCTTATCTGAACTGTAATTTCCCTTAAATCATGAAACAAAATACCCTCTCAGAGGAGAAACGAAACAGTATAAAGATTCCTGATTGGTATGCAAATGCTGTTGGCTTCATATACCAATATAGACCTACTTTAAAGAGGTGTTTCCACTCAATAAGCATAAGTAATCAAAACTCTGTTTTCCTTCTGCCTCTGCTCTCTGGGCTTGATATCTACTTTTACTTCTTGATTTACCTAGGTGTGTGTGGATTGCTTCTTATTGAGTAAGGGAAAAAAATGCACGTATAGTTAGCAGGAATGTTTTACTTCATCAAACTAAGTCTAGTCATGTTAGTAATACACTCAGTTCTAGTTAGCAGAGGCTTTTTTTTTTGCTTCCTTTCATCAACCTCAGGCATTTTTAAATGTTGTAGAGAATTCTGTACTCTTGGGTACAGGAAAACAAAAAACAAAATGTGAAGAAAGTAGAAATAATGATTCATTCAGCATGTATTGAAAAGAATAAGTTATGTCAATGAGGGATTAATTTGGATAACACCTTTAATTCCATAAAGATCTTGTTGTGACTTGACCCTGAGTGCAGAAGGGTGAAACATTCACAGGACTGCCTATGCACAGCTTTATATCTTTGCTTTGAAGGACAGAGGTGAAAGAAAATCAGTTTGAGCACTGCCTTCACTGTCTAAACAACTGAACAAACCTTGAGTGCTGCTTTGGCTTCCTTTCAAAATTCTAGCTGGCTCAGCTGAATAAACTCAGCTGTGTGAGGTGACAGGCTAAGCCTAATCTCTTTCGGAAGCATCCCCATCTCTGGCTCCTCTAGCATACTGCATGCAGCATGTTTAACCCGTGCGGGACACAACTCACATGGAGGCACAGCCTGCTACAGATGGATAATCTAGTCCTTCAGGGAGTTAATGTTGCTCATCCAAAGCCTGAATTTTTTCAATCTATCTGTATAGCTTCACACAGCTGCGGCACACTTCTAATTTTATTAGGAATTTAATAATTCAACATACTTGGTGACATACAATCCTAGAGACCTACAAATGTGCTTGACTAAATGATTTTAAAATGCGTAAAACAAAGTTACAATTCATGTAATCAAGGAATTTTGGCCACATGCATCCTCCAAAGAGATTTTAAAATCCACAAAAAGACAAAAACAAAAACCCAAGGATTTTAAAGAAATCTACACTCTTCATGTTTCTGAGTAGGTTCAGCTTTACCACCCTTATATTGGTATCTATCCTTATTATAGGCTTTCATGCAAAATGCCAATGCACCATAAATTCTTCATAAATATCAAAACTGTAATTATATATGCCACATTCCTGACAATTTGCTTGTATTTTGACATGAAAACACTATGCTATCAAACAACCCTCACTCTATCCCCCTTTGTAGTCCAAAGTGATAGGTATTTGTTTAAAAAAATTAGCCAGCTGGAAAGACAGATTGAAGGGGATTGAACTACCCATGAAGAGAAAACCATTGATTTTGAAGCCCTTTTTAGAAAGAATGCATCTGTTCAATTTGTTTGTCTTCTGTTAAAGCACACAGAAGAGTATCAGAGCAGCATCATCATAACCTACAACTCATATATTGATGCCAAAGTAACAAAGGATGCTAGATGAAGAGAATCACCTCTGACATTTCATCAAGAGTGCTAAGTCCAGATGAAAAATAATGCTGCTAATACTTTTCTCATTTTGCTGTGAATATCCCAATAAAAACCTCTCTGGTCTATTTGCAGATAAATACTACTACATTTTTTCTGAGTGTGACTGATGGATCTACAAGGTTAAGGCCATTTTTTTCAGTGATTTACTATAGTTTCAGGTGCTCTTTTTGTGCACTCAGGCTACAGCTCTCAATCAGCTTCTGAAAATTACATCCAAAATAACTCAGTAGCATTGTGTACTATTCAATCAGAAAAAACAGTCTGCATCCCACTCATTAATTCTAAAATGCATCTTATAAATAATATTTTAGAAATATATGTATAATATAAATAGGGAAATAAACTTCTACCAATATATTTGTTCATGAGCACACAGAAGCATTAACAGAAAACATTATCATGAGATAACCGACTCAAACAACCGAAGAGAATTCAGAAAAAGAGTATACACTTATATACCACCTACATTACATTTAGATGAAGTGTTTCCATCTACAGCTAGTGTATATGCCAGAGGAGCTTCCTCCTTGGCAAGTTATTCTACTGCAATTTTTTTATTATCTCAAAAGAATTTGGTATTAGTCAAGGTTCCAGAGCAGTTACCAAATTTGATTATGTGGTCTGTTTTCAAGGAACTAATTTCTCACTGAGAGACATAACCTGGTTATTGGAAATTACTCCATGACCTCACTGAATGATCAGAGGTGGTGAGAGCTGAGGCCAGAGTTCGAAGACGTCACAGAAGTGTTTGTGCTTTAAGGCACTCGTCCAAAAAGAGTTTCATGTCCCTCTGCCTGGGTAATCCTTCCCACATGGAAATGAAATCCTACTTATTAGTGCATGCAAGGAAAGGGCCACAGACTGGAAAAGTTGTTGATACGCTCTGGAAATCCAGTTATGAACAGAGACCTCTACCAGAAAATATGCTCGGATGAGTCAATTGCTCTCTTTTCCTGATGCAGCTGAATAAAGCAGGGTCTGGATTCAATCTGTCCTTCCTCCAGATGTCCCTATCAACTGCCATAAAAGTATTTTTCATCTCTGAGGGTTGCATGGAAAATGTTGTACCCACTGAAGAATATCTGAGAGGAGACTTTGACAAATTCTCAGTCAGCCTTGACTTGAATTGGGGACTTTTAGATTCCTCTTTTCAGAAGCCTTTTCAGAAGCCTTTCTATGAAGCAGTAGCATACTCAATAAAAGGAAAAGTTTCTGGTAGAAAACCAGCTCTTCTTGTTTTGAATCATTTGATGTTGAAACACTCACTTCCAGCTTCTGTTTGTTACAACTTCTAAGTAGGAAAGAGCAAGATGAAGACAAAATGTGTAATTACATAGAGTCAATGACAGATGTTGCAAATTGTGATAGAAGCAAAAGAAATAAAGGATTAATGGCAATTACAGTAATAACAGAAATAACAGCAATCAAGTCAGGTAAGCTAGGCAACTAGAGCAGGAATAAAGAAAAAAGAGAGAGCTACAATTATCCTAGGAGTTTCTTCTCTCTAAACAGATATTCATGAAACAACAATTTAACCTCCAAGCATTTGAATCAAAGTCTGATATTAGTAACAATTCATAAATATTACTTAACCAAAGCAAATTATGCACAGAAGGACTTATGCAAACCTAAAGTAATTTGTTGGGACTAGATCCCCTGGTCACGAGCTGTATTACTCTTCTTCATCAGAAATCTTTTCCATCTATTTTATTTTAATATATCTTCTCACCTCAATGTCACTACTATGGATAAGCTAAGCTTGGCTCAAAAAGGCAAGCACTAAGTTGAAAATACAAATGAAAAATTAAATTGAATAACTCAATGTACCGAGGTGAAAAGATATTGTGTTACATGTTGGGAGAGGTGGCTCCATAGGAGTTCTATATATTCAAGGGCTAACTCCCCCGATCTTTTACTTTAACATCTTCCTAATTGTTCAGTGTTCTGTTGTCAAAATCTGTTCTGTTTTCACTGAACTCTCTATCCTCAGCTATATCTTCTCTTAAGATGAGACAGCTGTAAGTACTTGCACTCTCTTTTTTACCTCTCCTTGGGGCAAGTATATGAGGGTAGAACAATCACAGTATATTTAAGGATTCACACTCTACTGATAACGATAGTTACTTAATGGAGGTGCCAAAAACAAAGAAAAGAAAAAGGACAAATTAAGTCAACAATGATTAAGGCAGAATATAATTACAATACTAATTAGAATAGTTTTCCAGGAGGAATGGATAATTTAAATATGAACAAAACACAATAATGAAAGACTCTGCTGCCTCAACATCTCTTTTACTTTCTAGTACTCTGAGAATAGAACTGATAACATCACCAGATTTTTTCCCCTGTCTATAATTCCAAATATTTTGTTGTAATTTTATGATTTATTTGAAGAATGCTCTTTCATGACATTACCAATCTTCCTTTCAGCTTAAATCCCAGGACTACTTATTTTCATAATAGAAAGGGTGTTGTTTTATAAAATTTATCCTTGAGAGTGTCCCAAAAAAATAACTAAAAGCCAAGTATTAGCAAGTTATTAGCACTTACATTAAACAGTTCTTAATTAATTTACCAGAATATTTGTACACTTCTTAGTTTCAGTAAATATTTCTGGGGCAACAATAGCAAATGATATGGAACAACTATTTGTACAAAGGAATAAGTCACGGCTACTTCGAATTACTCTTATACTTTGCATTTTCACCCCCCCCAAAATTTGCATATTGTGCTACCATAAACTTAGTGTCTTCTGAGTGAAATCAATCAAAGATGTTACATAAAGATATGGTACTGTTTTCACCATCAGTATGGAGAGACCTTCAGTCTTCCCACAGAATGCCGGTAATTAAGTGATTGAAAAGCTGGAATTCAGGTATTTTCACAGAATTTTTCTCCCTCAGATATTTTATTCTCATGATCAACCAAACAAGGTAATTAAAAAATCCATTTTTCAATATAATGTATTTAAGAAGAAAAGAATTAAAGAAACACAGTTTTACCGTAAGGAATCTAAATGGAAAAGCTGCAAAAACATTGATCTGAGAACCAACAAAATAGTCAGTGAATTTTTGAACACGTGCAAATGGGACAAAAATATCTGTCTCAAGATTGGCAGATTTTTACAATTAGGCTGAAAACAGAAGCAACAAGCTATCTTGCTTGATCTTGAGATCAACAAAAATAAACCTATCCTAAACCAGAAAGCCTTTGGCATAATCTTCCATGTCCTTACAACATGGAAAACGAAACAATTCTGTAAATTTAATCTATAATTGTTTTTAGACAGATTTACTTACCAAATTGCCCATATGGAAAAGGGAAACACAATCTCTAATTAAGATGACAGAAGAACTGAAATTCTACTGTATGTGTTTAATTAAAGCCTATGGTTCATCTGAAGATAATTTTTTCAAAATTCATAATGACGGCATTAGCAAGTTATTAAAAATGAAAATTAATCGAGAATATTATGTTTGGTAGGGTTATGGGGTTGACTAATAATTTCTAATTATTTTCTGGGTAATGCTCTGCTGCAGTTGTGGCTGTTGCTCTAGATATATTCTTCAGCTGTGTGTTTGGTTTTGACCAACTGCTATTTCCCATCTCCAATAATTCAGTATTTACCTGAATACAAAGTCAGACAAATCAGTCTCCTGATGGCAAACACCTTCTGGGCAGGTAAAGGCTACGCTTAGTGAAGGGAAAGGGAAAGAAAAAAAGAATGCAAAGGAAATCACGCCTGATCCCCGCCAAGCAGACCAATGCCCAGCCACTTTTGAAGCAACTGTTAACTAGGAAGTTACACCCCACGTTTTCTTCCTCTACCCCAGAGTCTTTATGCATGATGCTTTATGCTATGGGCTATGCCCTTGGTCATTTAATGAATGCATTTCAACATACATAAGTACCTGAAGGGAGGGCATAAAGAAGAGAGAGCCAGGCTCTTTCCAGTAGTGCCCAGTGGCACAGGACCAGAGGCAATGGGGACACACTGAAACAGGACATTCGCCCTCAACATCGGTTGAATGAAATGCTGTTTCACTGTGTGCATGACTGATCACTGGCACAGGTTGCCCAGGGAGGTTGGGGAATCTCCCACTGTTGGGGTGTAATATGTGCTGGAAGAGAGATAGGCCCTGAGGATCAGAGAGAGGGCCTCTTTCCTGGGCCCGGAGGTGACCCTGGCAGTGCATCCAGGTCACCGAAGATGCACTGAGAGAAGATTGTGTGTTTATTGACAGACTGGGCCTATGAGAAGTGTTAATTGCAGTTTGTAGCCTTATAGGGTATTGTTATAGGGTAATAGCCTTATAGGCTATTACCATACTAGGTAAAATCTGTGCAATACCCCAGGTGATGGGGAGACACTGTGGTGAACATCTTTCCTGTTTATATGATGTTATATCCTGTTAGGTGCTGGTATTTAAGGAATTCTGACTGCGCAATAAAGGTCTTTGCATTCTTCCACCCGATAAGCAAGGTCCTTGCCCATGCGTCATTACTGCATCCCACCTTGGAGACTTCCAAAAAGCCACCTAGAAATTGCCCCAGGCAACTAGTTCCTTACCTGAGCAGGTGGTTTGGACCAGGTGACCTCCAGAGGTCCCTTCAAACCATTTTGTGATACTATGATTCTATGAATATTTTCATTTCCCCATAACATTTTTTATTCTTGGTTTCAATCCCTTAACTGATATTTTTTTGAATCCACCCTAAAAACATAATTCCCCAAACTTGCAGTGCTTATGGAAAGCATAATTATATCTCTAAGCACTGTCATGTGTATCATGATTTCTTTCTTTTTGTACAGCACGCCTTTTTCTCTTCCAAAGAAATGATGAACATCATTCTGCCAACGTGTACTGATCTGAGGCAATGATATTGCTCACTGATCATCGCTTCACTTAGTATTTCATGTCTTGTAATTTTCCCATAAATTACCTGAGGATGTGCTTTATGTTAATGCACACTTCACTAGCAATCAACCATTTGCATGAACCCATATAAAGAGCATCGTACCAATGCTTTTCACACTATCATTAACATAAAATTGCAACCTTCCTGATATCAGTTCTTATTTGCAGCTGACAGAATGTGTGGAGTCATTCCTGATGTAAATATCCATATTTAATACTGTTTAAAAAACATTTTCCAGGCAAAGTATGCTGACCTGTTGCTCTGGGCCAGCAGCAAATTCAAACAATAAACTAGAAACATACTATAAAATAAATTGCAAGGAAAAACACTGTAACACAAGTACTGAAATATCTGTAATGTGAAAGAATCATTTTGACTACCATACACTTAATATTGTACTGACCAGATTGAAATATATTACCTCTTGTTTATAGAAATATTCTTCTAAACCCATCAAATATCAGAACAAGCAAAATATCAGATTTCCTCTCATCCCTATTACATATGTTAGGATATGAAATCACTCCCATTTCCAAATTTGAAAAATAAGTTGCAAGCAAAATTTAGTCTCTGGTCCTTAAAAGTCAATCAAGTTCCCATTAGACTTGATGAAAAGACAATTAATTGGCAAATAAACAAGCTCTGTACTTTGTTACTTAGCGTAAAAAGCCAGAATGTTATCAAATGGCAGTGATACTTCTGGATGACTGCAGGATGAGGATGGTTGTGCTTGTACGATACTGGAAATCATTGTCCTCTGAAATGTGGTGCAATTCAGTATGTCTTATTGACAAAAATATTCAGTATAAATCATATAATAAAATATAACTGTAGTAATTTCACCTGGCAATTAAATTAATAAAAATAAATGACAAAATTGTTAGATTCTTTAATAATTCTGATAAATGTTGTCCATCTTCCAAATAAATACAAATCAAGTAGAAACTTTGCAAATGTACTAACTCAGCACAAGTCTGACCTCTGCCAATGTAACGCAACTTGGAACAAATCAATTTTGGTTTCAAAACATCTTTCCCTTCTGAAAACATGGCTTTTAGCTGAAGAAACTGTTCATTGTCAAACTCAGCACACCGTTAAGACCAAAAACAACGAAAGGACAAAAAGAACCCATAAAAACTGAATTATTGTTTCAGATTTTCAAAAAAATAATACAGTTAGTAATTTATATTGCTTAGTTGTAAAATGTGAAACATATAATTTCACCTGAAGAAGCTGATCTTTTAAAACTAGATTTAAAAAAAATATTTGTTCTTTTTTTCTTATTTTCCCCAACATTCAGCCGAGCAAAAATAAATTACTCACACAACCCTGCATCAGTTGTTGTAGGAGACTGTTGGCCATTTGATAGGTGCCAGGTGATGATTACATTACATTCAGCATATGGCCAGGATGAAGTAGACTGAGACTTTCAATTTATCTTGATAGCTGAGCAGCCACACAGTAAAAATACTTTTCAAGCACTACTGTTTTGCATGGGATCCAAAGTGGTCAGACTTGATTGTAGAACTCTGAATTGCAATATTTTCAAAATTTTCTATATGTGACAGTTTTCAATTAATAAAACCAATTGTAATGCAAACCTTCCAGCTGCTTTATGCTCTTCATTCACAGGTTTTGAATTAAATTGGAACATGTATTACAATTAGAGTTAATACTTGATCAAATGTACTTGGTTGAAACCTGTAAGGAGTCTCTCGGAAAGTAACTTCTTGGACTGTACTTCCTTTTTAACTTTTATTTAGATAATTTCATATCAGAGAGTGAAATGTGTACTGACTTCAAGAGCTTATGAAGAGATTTTTTAGTGCATCCCAAAACCAGAACTCACGAGTTGATAACTATTTAAGGGGCTAGTTCAATTTCAAAGCCACTTAAGATTAGGACATATTTCTACAAGTTCTATGTTCATCAAAGCCAATGTGGATTTAAAGGACCATAGAAATCCTGTGATGTTTTGATGAATCTGGAAAGCACTTAGTTCTAAAATGCTTTTGAATGAAAGCAAAAGCAGCTATATTTTGCCTAACAGTCCAGGACATGTCCAGACACTCAGAGCCATTTTGTTATTTTTTTAACCTACAACTTGCTCCAAATTTTCAAAAGGCTTGATTTTTAAAACACAGGAAATCCCATTAAAGTTATTCAGAACCTGAAAACAGCTTGTGTGGCAAATTGAATTTTCATTATTCTATTGACCTCAAGGAAATTGCACTAGCTGCGGCTTTATTCAACTTAGAACTTTGCAGTACTGTTGAATATTTCCAACTGCATAAAGCTATTCAACCATTTTTAATATTCCACATTTTTATTATTCTGCACCACCTTCACACTTTCTACAGTCCTTCCACAGCACTCATAGTTTAATTCCCCCAAGCCAAGCTAATATTAGCACAGTAGTTTCAATTAAAATAACTCCAATTTGAGAACAAAGAAATAAGGGTCAACAATGATCCCCTCAGTATATTTTCACTGGCTTCCATAAACCTTTCATCTACTATATACACAGTGGTTTGGATTGTCCATCATCTCCTTAAAATTGCACTGTTTCCTTCTTCCCAAGCAGCTTTAAATTCCACAATCTCTCTACAGTACTGCTGATATATAATTTCTATATCTCCACCTGCTAAACGATGATCCCCTTTCACTGACCCCAATATCCTTTAAACCCTTGCCCATCTTCTGCAGAAGAGTCTGAAAACGATTTGAGATTTACATAAACAGATAGAAAGAAGCAGCATCTCAAAACAATTTTTCATAGGTTGAAAAAATGATCAGTGGAAGCAATAAGCCTTCTACACTTACTAAATTAATAAGAATTATTCACTTATAAAGCAGGAATGAGAGGAATAAAAAAGGAATCCAAAGCATGAAAGAAAGGGTACAAAAGAGAATGAAGGAAAAAAGGCAGGAAACATAAAAAGGTAAAAATTAATTAAAGCAATTGTTTTCCTTAGTATTGAAGCTACACAGTTTTTACTTTACAGAAGCTATAGTTTTACTTTTTTCTTTACAAAGTTACTATTAAAATGCTCAACGAGAGTTGAAAATTTAGACTGTATATTGTGAATATTTTGAATCTTCCTGACCTTCTGAAATGCCTGTTTTGAAGAAGTCGTAACTCTTAGAAATATTTGAACAAGTTTTACTACCAAAATAGATATAGAAAAGAAATAGCATTCTAAATTGTTTGAAAATCCTAATAATAGTAAAGTGTATGAGTGAAATAGAGTACCAAGCTATGAGGGATAAAACATGAAATAAATTTATTAGTTTAAGTTTACAGAAAGAACATCTCACTATATGGAAACAGAAAAATAATTTCCCTTCAATGTTAAAATGATCTATTTGTGTAAATATCTATATTTCAGTAAAACTCAATCATCAGAAATAAACAGTAATTTGTGGTGTTGATAATCCCAGGATTCTAATCTGCATTTAAATGTGATACCTTTTTGATGTAGGTTATGTTTTTTACTATAGAAAATTACAGATATTACAAGTTTCTTCATTAATATAAGAGGAATATTGGGAGATTCCCAATTTATTATGAAACTCTTAATCATAGACTCTGGCCAATTATTGTCTATTACTGTAGCCCTATGCACAGACATGTGCAGGCTTAGGTATCCCCTCTGGCAATCGTTGGCAATACCAAGTTTGATACATTATTTTCAGAATTTTGTCATATTAGTTTTGTATAAGAAGATACACAACAGAACAGAGCCCTACTTTTTCTAGAATTACAGTAATCCCAGTCATTGCCATTTCTTATGTTTCTCTTTAAATAATGAATAATCCCCTAAAGTGGATTATTTTAAAGACGGAGAGATAGAGAAGACAGAAAAAGTTGCTTGCTGTAACTCCCCTTCAACTCTATTCATGAAACTTATTAATTACAGATTTTGCTCTTCGATACAGATCTAAGCAAGCTATTACTTGCTGTCTTGGGTAAATTATTATACCAGGAATACAGTCTCAAGGTGTTCTGTGACTTGCAACATGCTATTCCTTCAGTTTGCAGGATTGCAAGTGATTTAATAAAAGCTTCTGCAAAGTGAAATATATACTTCCTCCAAGAATCATGCTAAACCACGTGTATATGAGAGAATGCACTCATGCATGCCATTTTCTATCTGCCAAACCTGTTGAACAATGCAAAGGCATCTTCTGTGGCTTTAGAGAGGGCTTGTACTACCCTTCAGCAGTGCTGAATAGAGTGAGGAGCTCCTAACGTCCTCCCCCAGTACTCATTCAGGGCATGCAAGTCCCAGGAGCCCTGACTGTAATTTCTGGAGTGCTTTGCTGCTTTGGTCCTTCTTTAGTTCCCATTAGAGAATCTATAATAACTGTTATGTCTCCCTCTCTACCAATGCCCATCCATTTGCCTTGGAAGGATATCCAGACTGACAGGAAACAGGGTGTTCAGGTTACTCAGGGCATATCCAGGCTATATTTGGAGAACAAGGCTCTGAGAAGCAATGCAAATGTTCCCTGCCCTCAGTGTTACTCTCCCTGAGTTCACAGACAGATCAAACCTAGTGCCGCATGCCTGATATTTGAAATCAAATTATTTTATGAATCAAAGCACTTTTTAAAATTAACAAGAGAGCAGGGAGACTTATAAACATGAAAAATGAGAACTTGAAGATGCCACTAACTTTACTGATGACATACAGAGGCACTGGGAATTAAATAGCAGTAAGAAGATGCTCACCCCCCTACTCTAGTGAAATGTTGTTAATAATCAGTCTTAATACAGGAGATAGGATTTCAGTGAAGTCCATGTTGCTTCCATTAGTGTTGCAGTGTAATTAATCTGAGAGAAATCGCAAAGAATATCCTGAAGTAGAGAAGTAATTTTAATTTTTTTTAATCCTGCTCAACTTATTTATTCATGATTTTGTTAGCAAGAAAGCATTTCTATTTTTCAGCCATTGACAAAGATGAGAAGCTATTCTATTATCATCCCTCAGTCATAACTCCTAGCAAGGATTACAAAGTTTGGGAGACAGAGAAAAATGATCCTTTAATACACTGAATTGAGTGGAAATTTTTGTGTGTTTGTTCTTAAAATATAGACAGTGAATTCTTGATGAATAAGTATTAATGAAAGGATTACTGAAGATAGCATGACATTCAAAAAAACAATTGAAATTTTTTCTCTTTCTCCGAGCATTTCTTCATATGTTGCACTACCTTGAATAAAGTTAAATCTTGACAAGAGTAATACTATAAACATTGGAATTGCTGATTGTTTTTCTTGTGCTTACTGGAATCCATAATACGAAACATAATCAGCCCACAGAGGATGCCAAGTGATTTGACATAATGGGCAACTGGATTACCTTTCTTTTGTCCAGATCCTACTGTACAATACAAAACATGTGAGTCCAAAGAAAAGTAGACATTGACATTGGGATGCTGCATGCAAACCTGGCTCAACTACCTATGTACTTTTCATTGAAATATATGGGTATATTCAGTTGCTTCACCTTGAAAATGAGCCAAGTGGATGTTAGGAAGAAGTTCTGTGGGTAAAACCTGAATTTTTATCAGAAGAAAGGTCTAATATGGCATTTGGCAGACTTTCAGTTACCACTCATTATCCTTTTTTACTATTTCTGCATTCACAAAATCTTGCTGGTGTTACAGATTTCTTGTACTGGAACTTGATTGTGAACAACAGAGTTTGGCATCAGGCCACAAATCAAGGTCCAGTATTAACCAGTGCAAGGGTCAAGATGTTTTAGTTCAGTGAGAGTAGTTTGCTCGCTGCTTAGCATGGTAAATGTTGGTCTGCACTGAGCACTAAATAGTGGCACACAATCCTCTCAATTCCACAGTAGAGCTACATTCCAAGACACTTTGCACATAAAATTTTAAACTAACAAAACCAAATCGAAACAAACCAAAAAATCCCTAACATTTGGAGATTTTGGGTTTTTTTACATCTGTGGGTGAAAAAATTGGCGTAGGGACACAGAGCATCATTACAGATGAATATATGTCTGACAATTTTTTTTTTTTTGCCCTGTTTGCAATTTCAGGTTTTCCAAAAATGAAATTGGTTCAGTATCTCTTCCAAACATTCTTGCTACTTGACACAGTGCTTTGTAAAAAAACCTAAAATGATAAAAACACAGTCCATGCCATAGGGGACAGATGATTAAAAAGAAAAGAAGTTTTGATCTCTTACTCCTGTGTCATTCAACAGTAACATCACTGTAAACACTATTAAGATTTTACAAAAGAATATATGAAATCAGATCATGTTACAAATATCAGGGGTAGAGACAGAAGAAAACATCAAAGAGGAATGAGTAGTGAAAAGAGAAAAAAAAAAGAAAAGCAATTTTGAGATGGTTTTCTAGCTTTCTGCTAGCAGAAAGCAGATTAGTAATTCTTAAGGTGATGGGAGGAAAGATTCTGTTAAATGATACACAATGTTCCAAAATACAAATATTTTTGTGAATGCAATTTAATCTTGATACAATACACTCATTATAGCCATGAAACTATGCAAGTGCCACCTCATTTCAAAAATAGGTTGACAGATCTTAAACACATGTTGACTTTATGAATTAGTAAGATCTATCCTGTAAGCAACATGTATCTAATTGCATATCTGTAGTTTAAACAAAACATCCTTGTTGCTGTCGTGTCAATGCACAGGATCTTAAAAGGCTGCAGGTGAAACCCCACTCTTAATTGTGGAGCATATGTTTGCTCTATGGGGTCCATGTTTACTACCAAAACATTCCAGCAATTTCTGCAAAGCAGTATCGGGTACACGTCCAAAGGGAATGAGTTAAACAGGTCCTTTCTGTGGTAACTGAGACAGCAGCATGCACTGACTTGCTGCTGCTTTCTGAAACTGATTATAGCTCAGCAGCTAAATTGATAACTGCTTCCAAACCTTTAGCTGCTGCTTCTGAAAAGCTGGACTACATTTCAATCTTTCACATCTTGTTAGCAGCTCCATCTTTATCATTGCACTGGACAACAAATGCCCAGATTCAAGGTTTAATTTCCACCAGTAGAAATGGTAAACATCTTTTCATGGTTTTTTGGAAAATCTTTAGATCCACTTTTCCAGAAAATATGATTATTGATTTTTTGTAAGTCAATAAATCCTATAAATCAAATGAAGTATCTTTCCCATTCCTTATCCTAAGAATCTTAGGAAGCGATCATGAATCATTTTTGCTGACAACACAAATTTCTTGAAAACAGAATTTACTGTCCATATGTCTTTTCAGTAAAGTGTCTATCTTATGGAAAATCAGAGGACAATTAAGCTTTTTTGTCTTCTCACACTGAGTAACTCACACAACAAAATATTTCAAAAGATGTATCGGGAAAGGATCTTGTTGAAGTTATTCCTTCTAAAAAGAAGTGATCGCTACCTGGAGGTCATCTCCTTCCATATAAACATCTATGTGGATTCAGATCTCCACAAAGAAATCTGCAGGTACCTATGGCGTGTGCCACAGGCACATACAGACGCAAAAGTTCAAGGGGACAGTGCACTCCCCTCCCTCAAATTATAATGACAATGACACTACAGGGACCTGATTTTGTAATAGGTTGTACTTTTCCATACTCCCTTTAACCTTTAGTAAACCCTAACTCTGTCCTCATAAACACCCAGGAAATACTGAAATTGTTTTATCATTACAAAGAAAACATGGAAAAGTAGAGAAAATGCATTCACAAGGTGAAAGGGGGAAAGTATTTCAGGCACTCTATTTCAGAGACAGCCCTCAAAAACATTTTAATAGACTGATTTGACAAATAGCATCAAACATGAATACATAAAAATGTACAGTAAAATAATACTCCAACATACTCCTGGAATAAGATGTATCTGGGGCAGTTCATACCTCAAATATTCACACATATATTAATAATCACATCATATCCATGCTGCATATTCTGTTCATATGCATTCTTCTGTGTTCCAGAGGTTTATCTGAACTCACTAGGAAAAGCCTGTACGATATCAGGGGTGGGATCTGGCAGCATTACTAACAACAAAAAACAATACTTACAAAGCAGTTCCAGACATTAACTGATGACTGTTTAAAGAGGGTCCTGAGAAGCAGAAAATTTTTCCAAATACACAATTATAGCTCAATGTCCCAGGCTGTCAGGCTAGAACGTAGGAAAGCCTAATTCTACCCTCCAGATAAAGGGTAAAACAAGAAATCAAGCAGTACTACCCCATGCATGAAAACAGGGCAGGCACTGTTTCAATACTAGTTGAACCCTGATCATTATGTGAGGCAAAATACAGGGCAATTAATGAAGAAAAGACCAAGAGAAGACCATAACACAATAGGGAATGGAGCTCTGTTTTATTCACTGGAAAATGCCATTTTAACTGTGTTGAATTATAGCTGGATTATTCATACAGTTCTTTCTGACACATTCATCTCAGGAATGGTAGTGAAGAAAGAAACACTGGATATTTTTACTGCATATTTGCTTAGGAAAATTATACTCAGGGTAATGCAAATGCATTTAGGATATGGGTGAGGAGAAAGTCATGACAAGACACGCAATGATACACCACCCAGATTCATTTTGTCTGAGAAATTAATAAACTAATCTGTTTTGGTCATTCACCAGGAAAGAAAACTTTTCCCCAGAACGAACTGGGTTTGTGAAGAAGCAATGTCTGTGATTATTTCTGTGAAAACATTAACCATGAACAGTTTTAAACAGCTTTTATAAAACATGATACAATACAAGAAGTGGGGAAATTATTGCCTTGCTCTAACTTAATTTTAAGAAATAAAAATAATGGATCTTTTCCCATAATAGGTAGATCACATTCACATAGAGAGAGGGTATGAGAAACAATCGGTTTAGAACATTCTGCTAGAACTGCAAAGTTAAAACTCATATGCATCACTTTTTCTTAAAAAGGCATAGCAAAAAAAATAGAGTTCATGGCACTGCAGTTACAATTTCCATAGAGGATTTCTAATATTCTACTAATATTCTACTACTATTTCTAACAAACACTAAAGCAACATGTACCCTTTTCCACTTATCCGTACTGGATTAAGTCTAATTCCTACACAACAGCAATGAAAACTTGGAAAATTAGCAGAAATAGTTCACCAGCTAAAAGAATGATGAAGATTACGTGAAATTAGGAGATTCAGTGATTACAGTATCAAAAAAACTCAAAGAAATTGGTAAGAGACAAGCAAAGGTGCAGAGCAAAACAAAGATGAGAGAAGGGTCTATTAACAACTGGCTGGAAAAATGACCTCAAGATAACCATTTATCTGTCCAGCATTTACCTAAGAGATTGATGTGTATTTAATGAGAAACATTTAGCAGATGAATTATTCTCTGCTTCCGTTGTATGGCAACATAACGATGACTAAAGGAAAAAGAAATCCCCAACAGCTAATGGTTTCCACTTCTAGGACATGAGCATGTAGATCAGAATGGAGTAAGGTTATTATTCTTGCTATCCTTGTGCTTTAAAACTCGCTAGAAGTTGAAATCAGCTCTTTTAGAACATTAAGACGAAGGGGTCAGTCAATATTATTAAGGCTGGACAAGATACATGACAGCTGAGGGGCATGTTTTCTGGAAGAACATTGAAAATAGAATGATGAAGCCTGAACAAGTTTTGTAGAGACTTCCATTCATCACTGTAGTACTGCAGAAATCCCATTCCACCTTCAGACTCCTTTTCAAAAACTCTTGTTAAGCAGGAATTATGTCTGCAACTAGCACTCTAGATCAGTTAATGGGTAACGATGGGAAAGTTCATAAGTTCATTAAGTTCTGATTTGGACAGCTACTGAGGAAAAATAGCATACTGCAATTTTAAACTTTGTTTTATCTCAGTGTGTGCATAAATCTTACTTCCTACTGGTATTATGATTGCTTTATTGCAACTGAAACAACCAAACATCAAATTAAGTTTTCTATTTCACCTGTTTAGCTCCTTAATTCATGAAGCTGTTGTCTCATTTCCTCCCGAGACAAACAGGCATGAAACAATCATTCATGTATACTGCAGTAACTCTGCTATATGTTTTTCATATGCTGCCTTCAGGCACAGTGAATAGGAATAAAAATTGGAACACAACACCAACAGATCTTTCTCTGTTCTCTGTATCTATGCTTTTAGCTCCCACTCTCTGATTATTTGTTACAGTTCCTATAGCTCTGGGAAATGAGAGACACAGATACTGTGAATGCAGCAGCCCTTCTCCCTTCAGGGTCTCATTCCCAGGGTAAAAGGAAGAATGGCAGAACCTGCATGCTGTTCCCTCCCATTTTCTAGGCAAAGGTCAGTGGCCCATGGAAAATTTCATACCATGAAAATCACAAGTGGGTATTATCAGGAAGTCTCATGAAAAGAGTGGATGAAGATGTACAATTTTATTGACTAACATTTTGCATTCTATGAGTATATTGTATCACTGTTCTCTGTATAATATTGTTTCTTACAGCAAAGAAGGGAAGCTTCTTCCTATAAGAGAAAATTGATGCTATATATTGCATTGCCTCTTCCCCGCTTGTTAACCAGCAGGCACAAAAGAACTTCATTCTGTCTCCAAGTTCCTGTTTGCAAAAAAGGCAAATGTCCTATCATCTCCCGTACCAACTGGAAAGCATATGGGCACTGAGAACCCAGAAAACAGACAGCTTTCTGCATGTCCTCAGTACTAAACATATTATTATCCTGTCAAAATGAGGGTTTCCAAGGAAACAAGCAGAAAAGAGGATACGAGAAATGTAATTGTAAAAGAGAAAAACAAAACCAAAAAGCTGGCTTTTATTTTTTTTTTAAATTTACATATATATGTACATTGTTATTAGGTTGCAATTATGATCAATAATAATAATAATAAAACCCATAATAATAGTATGGGTTTACTATTTTATTCCTTTATTAACTGCTATAGTTACTTGAATTGCCAAGATTAAGCCTCTATCATGATAATTACTGCATATTCAAAAAGGAATTACTATCATAAAAAACCCCATATCTAAATAGACAATAAGAAGCATCAATCTCACACTGATTAAAAAAAATTCTACAATCTGAGCAAATCTGTACCAAAGTCAGGATCATAAAGGCTGTGAGACAACTACAACCACTGCAGGATCCCTGCTTGAAAACAGTTTCCTCAGAAATTTACAGTGTACCCATAGTTTTACTGTTTCTTGTGATAACATGGTGTATTTTCAGAAAAGGCGTCTGGTTTTGTACTTTCTTAAGAAAGTCACCAAGCTATCTTGACTAATTTTGTTTTTTGACTAATCTTTAGTTAAGGTTTTGAAGCAGACACCTACATTGAAACATAATTTATAACATATTGGGCTGCAAGTTCAAAACAAAATTAAAAAAACCCCAAAGCCAAAACAGTAAAGATGGAAAATTGCATTTCCAGATAGTCTTTGCTGATTACTAGACAAGGACTGTTCATTCAGGTTTGAGCAGAAAATTGAACCAGATGACCTTCTGCAGTATCTTAAAACCTGAATTATCCTATAGCCTTATGAGTTTTCTGTTTTCAGGTATGTTTTCAGAACTCACTTATGACTTAATTTAAATGAAACTTCTTATTGCTGTCTTCCCTCGGACTAAGTAGAAAGGCAGGGGCATTATTACCTGTAAAATCACTCCCAATCCCTATTGTCAGCAATAATTTTAAACTATTTGCTGGGATGTACATGTTATTTGCTTGGATGAAAGTCCATTATTAAGAAAAAAAAAAAGACATGGACATGAAGCAATAAACTCTTAAAGTCTAAAACTCATAACAGAAGAATGAGAATTCTTAGTTTGTACAGACTAATTTTCATATATCCCTCTGAAATCACATGACAATGACAGTTCTTTGAGTGCTATGCCTGCAGTCAAAAAAAAAACCCACAACAAAAGAGGTTTATTAATATGAAGGCTTTCCTCAAACACAGAATGTTGATGTAGTTTCTTTTTCATACCAAAAGCATTATTTAAGCTATTATTAGCAGCAGAATCAGTGGAATTGTATAAATCTCTACCTTGTCAGGAAACTCACAACTATAAACAGCAAAAGCTATGTTCCACTAATATAGTGGAATTATAGTTAATTACCTGTCATTAATGGATCAATAATCAGCTTCACTCCTGATTTGTTTAAATATGTTAACTGAGTGATTTCTCCCTGGGAAGGAACCATGTTGTAAAGTGACAGGATTCCCAAGAGACAAACAGCGAAAAAGTTGAATGGCTTAACTATCTTCTGCATTTTCTCAGTTCTCTTTGATGCACTTTAAAACAAAAGGACCTTTCTATCCTAAGTGGTTATTTAAACACCTGAAAAGTGTATGTGCAGAAGTCCCAGCCTGGAAAAATACCTAAGGTCAAGGCCACAAATGCTGTCCTGATCCCATGAAGCTAACAGAGGTTTTACTACAGGCTGCAATATCACCAGGTCCTCACTTCCTGAGGAATACAAAATCTCTTTCTTTTTTTTTTTTTAATTTCTTTTTATTTCTTTGTGTGGGAACCATACTGCAATGATTTATATACAAAGCTCAGTGGTGGAAGATGCCACATGAGCGCTTCGAGCTGTGCTGTGAGATGAATAGGGTGTCATAATGTATTCAGCAAATATGGCAATCCTCCAAAACAGAGAAAGGTATGAAAAATTAGTTCCTTAGTTTAGAAACCATACACTGAAGCCAAGAACACATAGAAAGAAAATGTATTGGCCTCTTTCCCACTAACTCACAAATCACTGTGGTTCTGTGTGTACAAACCATTACAGGTGTTATGCAAACACTGCAGAGTGATTTTTTGTTACTGTCTAGGTTAAAATAACCATTGTTGCTTCTTTCTCTCACTTAAAAGGAAAACCACCCCTCCATTATAGAACATTCGTGGAAACTCACTTTCCAGACCAAAAAATGTCTTACAAAGAATTTTTAAGAGAAATTATTTTTCTATGTAAAAGGTGAAAACGTGAAGAAGGAGATACCTGCAAAGTATGCTCAAAATTTTCTAAGAACATTAATACAAATATCTGAAACGGCTTGTTTCTTAGAAAAAACAATCATCAAGTAAGTATTTTGTGTGCTGCTTAATTGTCCTTTAAAACTAGAAGCTAGGGCAAACACCTGCAATTACAGTATATATCTATTTTATTATAATATAAACATATACTAACAAGTACAAATAGGTCCTGAAATAATAGTCTTATACATATCAAAAAGAAGAATCTAACACTGTGCCAACTATGAGCTTTCTAAGCACAATATCTCCAGCTCCATTACCAAATAAATTTGCCTTCTAAATACCTGCCAAAGCTACATTCATATACAACTTTTCTGAAGCATATGCAAGCAAGGAGCTTGTATCCATCAGCAGAATCTAATCAGAACACTTCTAGTTATGAACATGATTCGTGATCCTATATATTAAGGCCCAGGAAGAAACAAATCATTTTCCACATTGCAGAGTGACTCTGCTACACTAAATTAAGCAAAATAACAGCAATAGAGACAAACCATGCATTAGAAATAGTTAAAAAACAGCAGGGAGGATGGAGAGGAGTAACAAGCATTACAGTGTCTATTAACTAATGGAATGCTTATGGAAATAGGAATAAGGTGTGCACGCATTCCAAATGAATCCTTATCTATAGCACCACAAGAAAATATAAAAAAAAAAGAAAAAAAAGAGGAAAAGCAACCTAAACTATAATACTGTAAGCATGCAGCCATTAAATTAATCTGAAATGCATTTGAATTGCTCTTATCACAATGAACTCAGTTCACAATCATGAAAATGTATTATGTTTCCACTTATAAACCAGTCTTCCTTAAGTACCATTAAGATTTATTTAATATCAAAATCTATCAGACTCAATTAGAGCACATATAAAGTACTTGTTGCATATTAATAGAGCTTTTAAAACAAAATTCCTTCTTTGTGTGCTAATTCTGGAACAACTAATTCTTTTGTCTTTGTTGTTTACAGGTAACATTTGTTGAGGAGGCACATACAGAAAGGGTCTCTTCCAGTAAAACTACACAGCAAAAGAAGAATCTAAAATGAATCTGCTTGTAGGTAGGTAACGGCATATAATTTCTCACACAATTGCGTTACTGACCATGCCATTCTCTACAATGTATAAGGCATCTGATTACCCACAAATACTCTGCATTTAAGAAACTGTTCCAAAAGTGTTAGTGGAAAAATTCCAACCTTCATTCAGCCAGTGCCCTTGCTGACTGTAGCATATGAAAACTGACAACCAGAAAAACAGGATAAAGTTCAAAGCAATTTTTCAATGCCTCTATTGATTAAACTTTAAAAGCCACCGTGTTTACCAAATGCCACCTGCTATAAGGAGCAACAGATCTGAGAGAAGAACACACAAACACGGTGCAATAACAATCATTTTAGTAGTACGCAAACAGGCAAATTTTCCTAAGAAAATCTCTTCTGTATTTTCATCCTCTTTGTCAACTTTAGCAAAGGAGAACAAAAAAATACTTTCAATGAATGGACTTATCTAACAGCAATATCTGTTAAATTGTTGAGATAAAGTTCCTTAACACCGTATTTAATGGATATCCCATTCTCAGCCTACCTGGTGTATTCAGCAGCCGGGACATCTTGCAAGAATAGGAGATAAACTGCTCACAGTATTCAGCACTACTGGTAATGGCAGAAATCTGATCCATTGTTGCACTATAGTTGAGCTGCAGCACAGATAACTTCTCCACGCTGTTGGCTCCCACAGAAGTCTGCATTTGCAGATCATGGTACACAGTTGTCCATACTTTATCCTCTGAAAGGGTGGGGAAGAAAGACAAAACAAGGACTGGTAAGAGGTAGACAGTGGAACTGAATTAAAATAAATGTAGGCCTTTGACAAATGATAAAAATGTTATGCAAGATATTTGTTGAGGTGGTAGTGGGGAAGGAGGGCACTGAACATGAAAAGTCATCATGTGACAGCATAGTTCCAACAACTGTGGACTGAAGAAGGGAAGAAACCGATCACCTTTATGAAAAGATACCAAATACACCATGTAAAAAGTGTTAAACAACTGATGCCTATAGTTACATATGGAACTAATAAGGATTAATGTTGATCAGAAGGACACAAGCCTGATGCCCTGAAGACTCAAAGTCTTTATGTGAAGAACAATCACTGTGCATTGGTAAATTGTACCACGCTTTAGTAAAGCAGTAGTAAAGTAACAACAAGGATGCACCAGATTCTCACGTGATTACATCATTTGGCAATTAATACTGAAAATGTTTCCACATTTTTTACCCAAGCTGTAAACAAAATTACTGCTTATTGAGACTTAAATATTTTAGAACAGCAGCGCCATATGACCTTACTGATTCTGGTTACTCTATAGATAGCAACATAAGAACTAATCAAAGTAGAATGGAAATACAAAAGCTTCTGTTTATTTGTGAAAAGGCACAAGGGAGGAGGAAGGACAACCTCAATTTTTTTATAAGAAATACAGCAATATTGGCCAAATCTCAACACCTCCAACAGACTTTTTTTGCAGGGTCATGCAAAAAGTGTGTGATATCCAGCCCACAACAATGTCTGTATGCATCATACTGCTTTAAACTAGCGAGCAGCAAGTCACTAGAAATGTTACTGTGAACTATTTGTCAGTAGTTACCAGAGGAGATTTAAGATGAGAGATCATAATAATGAAACAACACACTCCACACTCCTCTTATAAAAAGATTTGTTGAAGTTGGAAGGTAGTTTAGAAAGGAAACAAAGATGAGGCACAGAAACTTTTGTGCTATAAACCATTAACATTGGTAAGAATCTACTCTGGTGCCTTCAACTGGCTTGCCCAGTTTCCCAAATGAGTCAGCCAGGCCTTTGCCCCAGCTGTTCCTGTCAGGCAACACCACTGACCACAGCTGTCCTTCAGAGATGCAGAAACAAAACACACCATACTGCTAACTTTGCTGTATTTATCACAAAAACAGACTCTCCAGGGAGATCACCTGGCAGTTTCAGAGTATGCTAATTCACCTGACAGATGTGCCTTACAGTGATAAAACCCATAAAATGTAGTGCATTGCAGTATGTTTTCAATTCTATGTAAATCTCTTGCCTGTTAATGCAAATCTCAGTCATTCTAAAACTTGTGGCCTGCACTTCAATATTTTACCTACACGGATACACTTTGCGAAACTGACACGTAATCAAAAGTGCTTCAGTACTTCTTCACCAAGTTCACAGAAATGAGCTCACATACACTGATGAGTTTTGGTGCGACCCAGAGTAAAGATAGCTCTCCTCATTACGATTATCCTTATCTCCAGGATTCTGTACTCTGCCTTATTTTCCAGTCTTAGTTTTTACTGCATAGTATCAGGCTATTTTGGATTATACGGAATCGTGTGGACCCATGTGTTTGCAACTGATATGGTGTTAAGTCTTTCTAATCAAATGTTCAGAGATAAGGTAAGCAAAGTAGACACATCCTCCACAGGTTGTACACATCAGTAGCCAAATGAGATGAAATTCAACAGGTGATGCAAGATGGTTTTTATTTTAATATTCATATCCTTTGTCCAAAGCTCTTCGTAAAACACAGCAATATTCTTGCACTGAGAAAAAAAAAAATAAGAAAAATCAGGAGAAAGGAATCCCACTCCCAAGTACCAATAAAAAAATTATAATTGTCACCTGTCAAGTTATATAGAGAAATTACCCCAGTTTTATTAAGAGCCTGGGATGGAAGTTTACTGCAGATTCATTTTCAAGAAAGGATTGAGATAGTTTATACATTCACTGACAGAAACCTCTCATTTTTGGCAGAAAACACTGTACATGTAAGAACACAAAAGTGTCAGTAAGGAATGAATGTACCAGGACAGTTAGAGCCTCTTAAATTTTTCATCCAGCAAAGATTCCTAGTCTAGCCACTAAGAAGGTACAGGAATGTGAATAGCAGTAGGAATTGTGTTAGGCATTACGTTTGAGTAGGAATTTTCTTATGGATAGCAGATTCTAATCAATATCCAGTCAGTTCCTCTCCAAGTGATGCCTTGAAGTGGTTACGTGAAAACATAGGCTACAAAAGGTTAAGAGAACAAAGCGGGTATTTATTTGAAGGGCCTTCAAAGGTACACATTGGGAGTCAAAAACCTCCGAGGGGCTCCACCCAAGATGGACGATGGGTCACAAGTCTTTCACACTTTTATAAGTTTGGTCCATTTGCATATCAGGGTTAATTCTCCAATTACATTTTCAAGCAAAGATGTAATTACCCCAAGTTTGCTCCCCCTGTCATAGGCTTTAGTTTACAAATATTGGGGCCTGGGACAACAAGGTGTCCTCGAGTTCAGGCCCAGAGAGGATTTGTTATGTCTAACCAGCATGAGAGAACAGTAGCTAACAGGCTGTATTAAGTTTCAGAGCTACATACTAAGCAGTACAGGATTTGAAAAATATAAAAGTTAAAACCTAAGGCATCAAAATTAGGAAGTTTAAACTTTACTGCAGCACACTGAATCAAAGAAGATAGAAACGTACTCCTGTCAGTCAAATGCATCCCCCGAACTCCAGGACCTTTCTGTCAAAATACAAGTACTCCTAATAGATAAGAGCTTGTTGCAGCTTGTAATACATCTTTTTCCAAATATACATATATATGAGCATAAAGTCAATAATCATTTACAGAAAAGCAACTCAATCTCTTCCTGCTGTCTAAAAGATGATGGGAGATTGATTAGGATACACCTGGTCAGATACCGAAAATAAACCTAGGTCTTATTTCACTTGCAACTAATTTGTTGATAGTCTGGCTCAAATGATCCATGAACACATTCAGCAAGCTGTCTTGTCCAAACTGGAAACTGAACCATCTGTGCCTGCAGGTCAGGCACAGAGAGAGTGTGGAGGAAAAGCTGCGGCTGGTGTACAGGTAGGAAGCTCCTTCTCTGGGTAAGGGATTTCACGCTCTTCTCACATTTTCCTGATTTAACTGTAAAGCACTGCCATGACACAGGGACCAAAACTGTACGTAATGGTAGGGCCTTTCCTTGGCTGGGAAAACACATTAACAGTGTGATATGGTCACAGACAAAAATCCATCTCCCCTCCCCACCAAAAGCAGACTCCTGAATTGCAAATAGTTATATATCTGGGGCTGGCTTAAAGATGTGTGGAAAGACTTAAAGGAGATAGATGCTGGGCAGAAATCTCAACCTTATCTACTGAATGCTGATTATAAACTTCTTTTTGCCTTTTAGTCCCAAAAAATTTGTTATTGTGTTTATATATCCCGGGGAAATCAACTAGGCATTTATAGCTTCAAGATAAGGCCAATAACTTCACTTATATTTTCAGTTGCTCAGAAACTCCTTGTTCATTGAGTCCATTCTTGTGAGACGTTGAACCAGTAACCTGCTTGCAGCCAAATTCCCTTACAGAAAAGGTAATGGTGATAGTTCACATTATCTCAAATACCTGTATCCTCACCATTTATGGCATTGCTCCCATGTAGCTGAGAGCAAGATATGGTAGCCATAGTTAATGTATCAAAACCTCAAAGAAAAGCCACCCCTTTTTTTCTGTCAGTAGTACACAGAAGTCCCATTTAAGGTACACAGAAATGAAAAATCTGTCCTAGTTTACAGTAGTTTGCTACATATTCCTGGCAATTACCGCCACCACAGTACTGGAATGAGCATTCCCCTAATATGGAAGAACACATGACAAATGGCTATTGCTAGCCACAAGAGTTTAGAGACAATTTGTCAGTCACAGCTGTGTGTGACTTAGGCACCATCAAAGTACCCTTTCCCTACACATGGAAGTATATGAGCTCATAACTGGATTTACTAGGCTGATTCTAGCTTTCCCACTGGAGGACAGAGTACCAACACCACCTAGTTGCTAACACTTCAGGAAGATAAGGGCCTCCAAGATGACCACTTCTTCATTCAAATGCATTTCTTAGAGCTTTTTTTTAATGTTGCACAGCATGTTGCAGTTGTACAGGAAAAAACAAGTGGTTCTTCCATTATTTTGTTTTTAGCAGTGAAGAGGAAGTATAACTTTCTTTGACTATAATGCTGAAAACCAGTAACCATAGATTCTTAATAGAATTCATAATGGGTTCCACTAAGAACAATCTAATTAGATCCAAACTGCTAATACATTTGATGCAATTATAGAGAAAATAGGTTCCCTGTAATTTAGTCTGGACCTTACTCTTTGCTGAAACAGTTCCTCTCTAGCAGATTGATATTACAGTAAGATTAAATTCCCTAATTTAAGAATAAAATTGTTTTTTAAAAAAGGAAATGACCACCTGTTTCCTTAAAATGACAATAAATTGACATAATTCATTTTGCTGAAAATAACTTTCAGTTGCAATGACTGACTTACAGTCCTGCCACTCACTAATCCTTTTACCAATAAAAAGTGAAGTAAAATTAATAAAATAATTGATTAATTGATTAATAAAATAATCAGTAAATATTAGTAATGCTTCATTAATAAAAAGAGAAATGAAATTTAGAATTTCCTTGATCACCAGCTATTTAAGTGACCAAATCAAATATTAACATAAGTGATTTTTCCCACTTCATATTCAACATGTTTCATGATGGTATGATGGTATTCATCATTATGCTATTGACTATTTTGCAGATATCCAGTTTCTTTTAGTACTGAACTTTCCTCACTCATTTGCTTGGTGCTTAGTTAAGCAAGAAAACTTGCTTTTGACAAATAAATTAAGTAATATTTGGTAATGATAATTATCTGATAATAAGCTTGAAAAATAAATTTCAGAAAATAGAGCTTGTATTGCATAGGTATGGATACATTTTTCCTCTTTTACTTTAACCTACAGTTATATTTATTGCTATTAGAGTTTTACTTTTTTTTTTTTTTTGCATGAATGGACTTAAATTCTTAAGATATTATTTTATTAGGTATTTTAGAGAAACCAGAAAACAGTTTTATTTCTCAGGAAAGATCATCTGCTCACTCTCCCTTTCTCCCTCAATAGATATGTGGTGGTTTTTTTGATGCATGCAGTTTCCTGACCTAAAATTTGGCTGATGTATGAGAACACCTTGGTTCCTGGTTGAAATCTCAGAGATGATTTTGAGAATACCTGGGCATATGAAACCTGGAGGTAGTTCTTTATTAGACATCATGATTCTTAGCATCATCAGTGCTTTTGTCCCTTCAAGTTAGATTACTTCAGCATGTTCTACAATATGCTACACTACAAATCACTCAAGAAACTAGACAAGATAATCCATTTAAAAGTGGCCTGCCTTTTAGGGAGGACAAAAATTACAGTCATAATCATCTCAAATTATGAGGTCTCCAATTTTATTTTCTGATAAGACCCTAGTTGGTGTTGTTGAATTGTGTGGGATGGTAACACAACAGTCATTAGCAATGTGAATAAACTAAGCACCATTTGCAACAATGTTATAGATGCAAGACCTGATGGAAACAATTGATGTAGAAAAAATATGACAGTAGGCAATATCCTCTTCTCCATCCTATTATATTTCTCTCTATCTGTGTTTATATATAAAAGCTTAAAACTATATATAGCAATTTAAAACTAATTCTGCTATGGACTTCAAAGGAACTACAGTTGAATTTATAAAAATGAAAAATATACGTTCGGTTGAAGTTAATGAGTGTTTTGACAATCTCGCCTGAGATTTTCAAATGTCAATTTTGCAGTACAGTTACTCTGGTGATATGAACTGCTATCATCTTACTAATGTAGAAAATGGAGTTTAGACCAGAAAAATCCAATATTCAGGAAAAATAAAAAGAGTAAATGAAGTGTTCTTATGAACTGAATTCTGTAGAAAGCAAAGTCAGTTTCTTAATCTATTTAGGTGGGCAATAGGATCAATCACAAAATGAAACTGAGCCATTCCTGCACTTATTTGCTATGCCTACTCCTTTCATTCCTTCCTTTCATTGTTTCTTGATCAAGATAATAATGAATTTTCAAATTTAACTATGAACTGTTGTGTTCTTTTTTACTTACGATGGTGTCTTGTGAAGCAATACACTTCCCTTGTATTTACATAGCCTCTTTAAGTACAATTCAGGAAAGGGAAAACATTATTTATTTGTGAATTTACAGTGATATTGAATGATATAATTTTCTAATAATTTAAATCTATATATAATAGATAAATTCAGATACTTTACAAAGTAGAGTGGAAAGAAGTGACCGAAATTCAGTTTTCAGGGGACCAAAAGTTTCCAGAGAAGTGATAATTAAATGGCTGTTCCAATTCAACTTGTTAGAAACTTGAAGGGACATTAGTGAAGAGGCAAGAAGAGGATGACTTCTCTGGATTGCTAGAGATGATTTTGAACCATTCAACACAGTTGTATGTGAAAAGCTAATGCCAAGAGTACCTTGAGAAATAGAGTAGATATCACTTGTGCCTTCAAAGAAAAAAGACTGCAACAACAGATATTGTTATGCTGAAAAACAGTGCCTGGGGGAAAAACTTAAATCTGATTTTGGCCCTAATGTCAAAAATCACCTCCTATGGGTGCTATTAGAAGCACGAGTTTAAAAATAATCCTATACTGAAAGGAACAATAAATAATGAGATACAGTATAGCCGTATGAAGGAGGACTCGGATCATTTAAGTGCCTGGTCTAACAGATGGCAATTGCAGATCAGTTTAGATTAAGGAACATTAAAGTCAAGAACAAAGGCCATAAAAGAACTAACAGTGTGGTTGTTTTCAGCACAGTGAACAGAATATGGGCAAGGGCTGGAAACTTTTTTAACAGTTCAATAACTGAAGAATCGAAAACTGATTCTACCTTCTGAGGAGCAGCCTCATATATAACCCAGTATTATACAAATGGAAAGATCAAATATGTCTCCTTTAAAGCGTCCTTCAATCCATTCTAGCCTATAATAGGAGCATATGCACTTGAAAAAAAAATCGACTACTGTCTGATTTTTTCTTTTACAAAGCAATGTAGCACAATCCTTTAGCTATGATCCCAAACAGGTCTTCCTAGAATCACTGAAAAAAAGTAACACAGTTTTAAAAAATATATTTCAAAGGATATCCTGAAGAAAAGGGCTCTTCAAAGCTTTCTGTATGTTAGCTTGGACTGTGAGAAACCATTTCCTGAGTTATTCTGGCTGACTTTCTATTCTCATGGAGAGGCAGAAAGAAGACTAATGCAGGTCTCAAGTGCTACCACTAAAAACTCCCCTTACCTTTCATTCCCCCGTCAGCTAAGTGCTTGAATCCTCACCATACTCTTCACTGATCCAACCTAGTTCTCTAAAGAACAACATACTCCAATCTCCTCTCTCACCTCCTGCTAACCCCACTCTACAGACAGGAAAAGTAATATAGTGTGCTGTAGTACCCTTTCTAATTACTGCATCAATAAACTGAATGTTAGGCAACCTCCTGGAAAACTTTTTATTTTGCTTTCATAAGGTGCCTCCAGATTGGAGAACTTACAATTTCAAGTTTTAGTGCATGTTCTTGGTAGTTTGTAATTATTTCATCATTATTCTGAATCATATTTGAATTACTACATAAACCTGAGCACTGCCTAATTAAAAAACAAAAACTACCATTATACATAGTTTGGTACAAAATCATGTTTCCTGTATTTTTTTGACAACCGTGCTAAAAATTCTTTAGGAAATTCAAAAAAACATTGATATTAGATGGACAAGATAGACAGTAGAATGAAGTTTAGTTATGTTGTGACTGACAGAAGAATTTTGATATCTTGAATGTCTTTATTTGTAATCTCTCAAATGAAGTATGACTTGAATTCTATACTAAACTATCACGCCACACATTATTTTAAAAGATATTCTATGAAAGTTTTTAGTGCACCTGTGGTTTGATACGTGGCACAGAGTGACATTAGGAGAAAAGAAAAAGCCAAGCAGACTTCATAGAAAAGTCAGCAAATTTAATAAAGTATGCTTAAAAGATTTTCCTCTTCTGAATGTTATGATCTCATTCTGTCTTATTCTAAATTTAAGAATAGAAGAGAAAAATCGTAAATTTATATGCTCGTAAAAGACAGAGCTTGGTCCTGAGAAAAGACAAATATCCCACTTGCACTTAGGAGTAGTAAGGTTCGTAAGTATAATTCTTCTAATGGAAGAACTAAAAGTACTATAAGAATGGGGAATAAAGATCATGCTAGGCCAATAAGAAACTTTCAACTTCTGGAAATTCTTGAATGGTAAGTTTTTCGCTTCTCTGTAGACAAAGGACGCCTTCTCTCCTTCCCTCTCATCTCAGGACCACCATTAAAACACCTTAACCCATTGCAGGGGACACTATTTCCACCTGAAGGAACAGAGTGCTTTTACACATATGTTTCTTTTAAGGAAATACAAATTAGCATTTTCAGAAACTCCAAGTATCCTTGCAGTACGCGTCTGTGAAAGTAGTACCCTAAGTGTCTTATAGCTCAAAGACAGTGCTGCAGAAAAACAACACCCTAAGAAAGCCCAGTGCTGCACCAGCTGCCTCACTGGCTTCCTGCTAGCAGATATCCAACAGATTCTTGCTTTCAGAAAGTTCTTTCTAACATAGGACTCATGAGAAGAAATGCAGGAATATATTTATTTCCATAAACCTAGGGCTCCTGAATATTCTTTTTATGCCTCAATATAAAAATCAGAGCATACAGAAAACATCACGGAAGTTGGAGAAGAGGGTGGCATATGAGAAAATGAAGATGCTTTTTTACTAGATCTAACATTACTTCTTTTTCATCAAAGGCTTTCAAATACTATCCCATATACTCCAAAACCACTCAGAAATATAACACCATCTATTGATAAATTTAATAGCATCATGTAGAAATGATATATTTTAAATTAATATTTCTGAGATGCTGAAAAATTCGATTGTGCATAATTGAACTTTGTAGTTCAAGTTCAGCAGAATTGAATAGCTAAGTGTTTTGTTGTATCATTATCTGGAAAAAGAGGTATTAAACTGTCTCTGCTCCTACTGAGGTACCAAATATATATGGAAACCAACTATTACAGCAGCAAAACACTTTCTAGAGCAACGAGAAATTTGCAAGGAAACATCTCTATTCACATTCATCAGTCTGATATTTCGGGGTTATGGAGAATACTACACTGGATCAGACAAATTCCACATATGGTCAAGCTGGTTCCTGCAGAAGTCGACTACAGCTTATCCATGCATTCCAGCTTGCTTGGCCTGGGCCTACCCTTTGGCCTCTGTCAATCACTCTTCTTTACATATGCATAATCTTTTCTCTTGGTAAGTACACATGCACCTCATGCAGCTTTGCTGGACACTGAGTTATTTGACTACATTTTATTTAGAATTTTAAATGATTTCTCCACTGTAATATAAAAAGATGATGTCTGGAATAAAATAAGTAATTCTGAAGTGAAATTTTCAACGGTGATGGAACTAATTTAGCAATCAACTACTTAGGGATCTTCAAGTGTCTTCTCTAATTATTAACCACTTTGCTATTTATTTTATTAGGTTCGCCATATTCAACAAATAGGAAGTTTATTTCCTTGAAGAAGACAAACAAATTATACCCCCTTGAATGTTAAGGCAGCTCTCTGAATTCCATAGGGTTCTCCAAGAACAGAAGAACATGAAACTATCCATAGATCAAATTAAAATAGTGACATTCAAAAGCTCTATGAAGTTCCTCTTGCCCATCAGACATACATATATTGAGTGTATACTATGGCAGATAATTCTCATTGCTTTACTTCTAATACAGAAGATGAAATACATCAACCGAATGCTGAGATTTTATGAAGGCTATTGACTTCATTACACCTAAGCAGCTGCAGAAGTCAATCTCCTTGCAGATTTCCAAATGCAGGTCTGCAACTTGCGTAACTGACTACGCATAGTTATTTCTTCCACACCATTAGAACAATTTGAAATGCATATACACACAAAATTTTGGTGCAGAAGGAACCAAAAGTAGACACAAAATTTCCCCAATTAATTCAATGGGTCAAAGGTTTCATTGCACTTCTCTAAAAGAGACTTCTCCACTGATTGAGAGGGGAAAAAGTAAAAGAAAAAAGGGGAGGAAAAAACCCTAACTCCCTCAAGCCCCAGATTCATGGTCCACAGGGTGAAGAAATGGCTGAAGGGCAGCGCTCAAAGGGTTGGGGTGAATGGGGCTAGATCTGGCTGGTGACCAGTGACCAGTGGTGTTCCTCAGGGCGCAATTCTAGAGCCAGTTTGCTCAATGTTTGCATCAGTGATCTGGACGCAGAAGTTGAGTGCACGGTTAGCAAGTCCATGGAAGATTCTAAACTAGGAGATGCTGTTGACTCTTTCAGGGGACAAGAGGCCTTGCATGGGGATCTGGATAAACTGGAGTATTGGGTAATCACCCATGGCGTGCAATTCAACAAGAACAAATGTTGGGTTCAACCTGGGATACTGCAGCACCAGATCCAAGTCTTAGTTGGGAGATGAGTGGCTGCAGAGAAGGGTCTGGGGGTGCTGGTTGACAGAAGGTTCAACAGGAGTCAGCAGTGTGTGCCCTGGCAGCCAGGAGGGCAAACCTCATCCTGGGGTGCATCAAACACAGCTTCACCAGCTGGTCAAAAGAGGTGATTATCCTGCTGTATTTAGCACCAATGTGGCCTTTCCCTACATACTGTGTGAGGTTATGGGCCCTATAATTTAAAAAGAGCATTAGGATACTTGAATGTGTTCATAGGAGGACACCAAAGTTGGGAAGGGGCTGGCAGGAATGTCTGACTGAGGGCACTGGGCTTGTCTGGTTTGGAGAGAAGGAGGCCGAGGGGTGACCTCGCTGCTCCCTACAGCTTCCTGAGGAGGGATAGTGGTCTCCAAAGTGTGAAGCCACCAGTGTCTAAAGGAGAGCATACGAGCATTACAAGTCTCTCTGCCCAGGAGGCCCAGGGACTTATCCCTGCCTTGCTGGCCTTGCACTGTACGCAGCTGCTGGGTGTCCCTTTAAAGTAATCCGGACATTCAGACTATGCTTGGATGGGGATTTATACCATATACATTGCTTTGGGTGTAGGGATTTCAGAGGTAAAAGCAAGGCTTTTGGTTCCCTCTGCATGAACTGTGCAGAGACGTAGAGAGCATGTGGGATTCGGACATTGTTCCTTACCAACACAATAACACATTTGCTTACAGTGAGGTCTCCTAATTTCTAGTACTCAGAAAACTGTTTCAGAGAAGCTGAGGCTGAAACTCAAACATTTCAGTAGAGCTGAAATCTATAATGTAATCTGCTGAGTATCTACTTAGTGACTAAAATCTCACTAAACATGCAGACTAGATAGTTCAGGAAATTTATCACAAAGTAAAAGGCTTCCATCAGACATTCAAGAACCGAAACTAATATCAGTTTTTAGATACAAAACTAGCTTTCGTTTGTAGCAGTTTTTTAGCCCATGAAAAAAGACTGGATCCCAAAAGCAAAGCCATCTATAAAAAGATCTGGCATTAAAATGTCAATGCATAAATTCAGTGAATGCTAAATTCAACAAAAGCAAAAGATCAAAAAATTAAAACTTTTAAGAATTTCCTAATAATGGAAAAATCTTTGCAATATATATAAGAGACGTGAACAGTCCCATTTTCTTCAAAATCTATTTTATTATAGTCACTTGGCAGATATTCTCTCAGACATAAGAATACATTGCAAATAAATGAAAAATAAAGATCCTTTTATTGCCTTTTTTTTTAAAAAAAACCCCAAGCAAATAAAAAACCCCAAATCTAAAAAACATACCTACCTAAAAGAAATAAAACATTAAATAAACCCCAGAATTTTTTACAGAGAAAAAAGGACAGACCATTTGAGAGACATCCACAGGTCTGGGCTAGGAATTCGGTTTACTTTTTTTATTTGCTCAAAAGCACATAGATAATACTGAGAATTGCTTCACATATAGTCTCATTCATGAATCTGAAGAAATAACTTAGAGACCATATGAAGCAAAAAGTATTCTTGAAAAGGGAATAGGAAGAAACTCGATGTTGGTATTAAAATATTAGTTTAAAATACATTTCAACCAAGTGTTAGCAACTGAGTTAATAGCAGACATTTCCCAGGCCTGGAAACAAAAGGACAGGGGAGGAACAAAAGTAATTTCAAGAGAAATTATCTTTGTTCTAGCTACACTTTCAAAAAACATTATGTGATTTGAAAATATTAAAATCTAATCATGAAAAATTGTCTAGTTTGGCACTTCATGCACTACTAAAACCCATAAGATTGATTAGAGACTTCTACCTAGGAAGAAGGCTGAAATAGCAGCTATTCTAATTTGATTCTTCTATCTCTGATGTAATAAAAAATGTGGTTGCTGGTCTCTTGCACCTGCAGTGATTCTTTTCCACTGCAGATGCCACAAAGCCCTACAAAGCATTTGAAAGTATAGGTTTGCAATACAGCTGGGCATTAAGTAACATGGTTTTAATATTAATATGACAGTTGTAGGAAAAATCTGCAACAGCTACGGCAAAAGTGCCAGGCAGAAGTGAAGCAACCACTCAGAGTTCCTGTACACAGTGGTAAAGACTGCAGAAATGTCAGAAGGCCCCTCTGAATATTAGCTTTAATTAAAGTAGGTTAGTGCCTTTTTTTTTTTGGTAGTTTTAATTTCCCATAGATCTATAATTTCTAAGTAATCTGGTTTATGTGATGAGATAGACAAGCCATGAATATTCATGCCAGTGCACAACGCAAGTTCATGAGTAAGGCCTTTTGCTAATAATTTTTGACAAGAAACACTTATGAATCTGCCCCAGTTGATTCTAGTCTGCCTAGCAGAGATGTCAGTCACCTAAATAGTCTCAGCACACCTTTTGGTTAGCATCCAGTTGGCTCAGCTGGTTGTTCATCAGATGCTCACTGTACAACACAAGTAAGATTGACCATTTCAGCTTAGTTCTGTGGTAATTACCAGCACAACATTAGCAATAACACATCTTCAGGTAGAAAAGTGCTTCTGACAGAAACATGTCTGATCTAAAACAACAAATAATGCACACTCAGGCTTTGGAGAGACAAGTCAGCTTCTATGGCTGGCTGTCCATGTCTCTGTGAGAATACCAATTCCTGTCCCCAAACTATTGCTATGAAAAAGGGATTCCAATCAAGTAGTGATGGTCCTAGGCACCCAACACAATAATTTACAACATTGCCTTTTCCAGTTGTGTTGTGACAGTATATTTTCCTACTACTACTGACGTGCTATTAAACATATTTCATTTTTTTTATGACTACTGACAAGCTTATTCCAATGCAGTCAGCAAATGCTGATCTGTAAGAAAATCTACTGTGATTTCCATTTCTGATGCACAAGTGCATCCCAAAGTGAAGATAAAAAGCTATTCTCTTTGGAGTGGTATAATCTCAAGGCTTAGGGAACTACTTTGGCAAAACCCATGAAAAATAATTTTAGGAAGGCAATAATTTCTTCTCACCAATTTTCTTAACTTGCTTACTATTGAATGTTTCAGTGTATGCAGTTAGCCTCATAAATCTCATCTAGGATAATGGAAGATCATTTCCTCAACAGTTCTTACTCAGGGAGGCATATCCTGAAACACACTAGATAAAGCCAAAATTTCCAGGCCTCCTGAAAAAAGGAAAACTTGGGCTTAGCGAATGGAAAAAACTCTAAAGCAGGAAGCATAAAAAGCATGTTAATTCTCTTAATAATGTGAACTCTGAACATGATAAAAGTGAACCCAGATCCCTAATATTGAAACACTTGGCTTCCACTACACGAGTGGAAGGAGATCATTACACCTGGCAGTTAAGACCTTCTGAACAAGCGACCTGGTTTGCAACTGTGGGTTTCCATTTCAAACCTAAAAGTTTGCTCTGAAAGTTCTCTGGCTGTAGATGTTCCCTACTCACTGCACAGTCTCAGAGACTCATCATCTTATGGTCATGTTGGCTGGACTCTTCTCACTAAACCATATGGAATTCCAGCATTGGAATTTGCTCTTAAGTTGTATCCAATTTATTTGAACTGTTCTGCACTCTCTGGTGCTGTGTAGCAAGTGCTAATCTCAGTAGGCTGCAACCAAGTCTGGTTCTTCCAGGAAAATTCCTTCTTGGTTTTAAAGGATCTAAGTGGTCTCTTCATAACAGTTCCTGATTGACTACCATATTTTCAGAGGAAGCACTACTTTCTGTGACCTTTAAGCTAAAAAAAAAAAAAGGCCCATTTTCAGATGATACCAGATTTAAGCGATTTTTGCCCTCATTGCTATCCCCCTTCAGTCTTTTTCCCCATGTGGAAGAGGTGGAGGGGAGTTTACAGCACACTTCTGGTGCTGCCCTAAAATGTGTACTGAGTGCCTATGCTGGAAATTAGTAAAAATATTGTCTGTAGGTTCACATTATAGTTATTGTACATTTGTTCTTTTTTGTAGAAAAGAATGAAGACTAATTTTAAGTGTTAAAATGCAAACACGTAAATAATCTTGACGTCTATTAGGTGCGTTGAAAGAGAGCCTTCACACAGAAACTTCATGACACTGTACACTCACATTCTTACATATTATGTAGTAATTCACTTGTTAGGAACTCCTGGGAGGGAGACATGGGAGAATCATCCAGTACATCTCCTGCTTGCCTGGGGAAACTGCATCAGCACTACTTTCTCTAGATGTGTATGTACAGATCAAAATGGATATCCTCTGCAGCTTACTCATCGACCAAGTAACTTGTTTTTAAAACTCACATTTCAGAGCATACAAGGAAGCCTGGGAATTTTTAAAAGCCATAGTGACAACACAGCTTACCTGCCCTCCTAGGCAAATTTATTTAGAAAATTACACATCAGGGTGGCAGTGCTGCACCTTGAATGCTGGTTGGAAATCCTAGAGTAGAATGAATCTCTCTTCACTCTTACAAGTTGCCTGTAATTGTTTCATCACTTGACTATCTGTTTCAGAAACAAGTGAACTTAATACACCATTTGTGGTCTGAACAGGACTTTAGATGTTTCCTTTAAACTAATCTGCTCTTTGAACAATTAGCTACATTGATTCCAATTTCAGAGAAATTATCAATAGCAACAATACCCAGAATAGGTAAATGGTGTTCCTCCTAGTCCTACGGTCAACAAGACAGAGAAGACAGTAGAAGCTCTCATTAAAAACAGCCCTGGATAGGACTTAATGAGAAGATGTTCTTTGCACTGTTGATTAAGGACAAGGAAGCAGTAAGGGAGAAGCACATATGGGAAAGCATTTCCGTATACCACAAGTCCTGCATGAACTTAGTGACTCACACCTTCCAGGCTTTGAGGCAGTACAGCTCAAAGCCCACAGAAGCATAGAGCAGCTTTCCCAGTGGTGTAAGGAGTAGGCAAAAACACACATCTCACAACATCTGTACCCCCCTCAAACAACAGGTAAACTCTGAGAAAATATTGCCATCAAAATAAAATAAAATTTGCAAACCGGCACCACCAACTCCCATTATTTCAGGGGTAATTTAGTTGTCTAGCCTTAACTTGACCTTAACTTTCTGACCAAAAGAAGTAATAAAAGTTCTAGAGAAAACATAAGTTTTGTTTGGCCTTTCAATAATATTCTCTACAGGAGCAATTTTCCAGAGATAACTGAAGCATATCACTGGCCTGAAGCAGCGTGTGCCAAGTTCCTTACATCCCCAGTAGGGAACAAGTGTGTGGGAGTGAATCCAGAGCTAAATATTTGCTTCTAACATTCACAGTTACAGTTTGAAGTAGATGGTACTGATCATAATTTTATTTACAACCGTCCCTTTTTTCTACTCCCCCAGTTACGGGCATATTTCTTGAAATAAAGGTTTGTGGGGTCCTGCAATGCAGAGAGTTCTAAAAAGAATTGTTGTATTCTAATTTCTGAGAGCTTGGTTTCCAACAAATGAGGAATATTTTCTGATTGCAGATGATGTCAGGATTTTTTGCTTCTCCTAAATCAAATAATTCGACAAACAAAGAGTCTGCTTTATTTTCAACTAAGTCTGCTATGTCACTTTCAAATGCCAATTTGTTCTCATGCTTTGAGGCCAGTACACATTTAGTCATCTTATGCCTGATATATGGATGTTTGCGCCAACTATGAGCATATGAAATGCATCAAGATGATGACATGACATACTTTTATTCCTATACATTCTTATATGATGCTTCAGAGTTTGAACTGGAACAGAAAAAAAGAGGAAGAATTAAAGGAATGTAGTCAGACAACCAGAAATGTTTCTATTACTTGGTGACTTGAGAAGCCACCTTGAGTGTCAATGATAAAGCTTGTTCTCTTCTGAAACAGAGCAAATCAAGAACTTTGTCCTGGAGGCAGACTTCACATCATATTTTTTGTTTTATAGTTTAGATATTTTCTCTGCAGTTGCACACTGGGGTAGCTTTTCATTTTCTACACAGGCAAGAGTAACTGCAGAAAGTATCTAGAGATATTCCAACATGAATTAGACTCACGTGAATTTAACATGATTTACTCAAACCCTAAAGTTATGACACCACATTTTCATTATGAAACATTTTTGCTTAATGAAGTTACCAGGTGTTGATTTACAACCTCCTCCCCCCCCATTCTGTGTTTTTTTATGTTATGATGAGCCCTGAGTTTATTAAATCCTTCATCTCTGTGTACCAGCTGTTTCTGCAGCAGTGTATGTTGAAGTTTTGAACGTTATAAAATACAAGTAAAAAAACAATCTCACAATCACATGGCCCTTAAGCGTGGTTTTATCAGGCTGTAGTCCTTTAGTCTTCCATCCTTAAAAACCTTACAGTACGACAAACTCGACATGCTGTCACAGAACACTGCAACAGGCTGCTCTCATTTACCCCTTGCCATCGAGATAGTGGCTTTAACCAGTCAAACTCAAATAACTGCCAAGCACAAGGGTGCCTAACGACATCACTTTTCAATAATAACTTGAGGCAAATCCAACAAACCAAACAGAAAAACATCCTGATTTATTTCACAAGGACCCCAGACAGCAAGCTGCATATAATCAAGATGAGTCCAGGTAAAGGCTGACAATTACAGTCTGTCAACTGATTGAGGCCAAGTGGAAAGTTGTATCCAGATGGAAAAGCAACCATGATCACTTTTGCAGCAAGTCAGTACTGTGTTCCACAGCATGGGGGAGAAATACACTCATCAAAATTGTTGAGATACGTTAAAGTACTGCTACGAACAAGAAAGCCAAACCTGGCATAAATTAAAAATAACAACAACGAAAAAAGTTGATTACAAATGAAAATATGTACCAATGAAACCTAGAATAAAAAGGACATGCCTTGTAAATAAGAGCAGATGAAAAATATAATCAATGAACTAAAGCTGAGATGCAGAATGCCAACTTGGCAGGCGAAAGCGTAAACATAATCTGTTCTGTTTCCAGGTTTCTCATGGGTCTATTATTTTACTCTGATGCTTGGAGGATGAACTCACCTTAGGAAGAAAGTCTGCCATCAGAGATGCTGCTCTAGACATGATCCCCTGATGCTTGAATGACTAACATTTCTGTCTTTCTCAGTATTTTTTCTCCTTCCTTTATACAGAGAGCCTAGCTTGATAAGTCAAAACAACCAAAAACAGTGTCCTAAATGCCTTGATGCTTCCCCCCCGCTTTTTTTTTTCTTTTTTTCTCTTATGGTTGTTTCTGCTCTTGTTTCATCTACAAGGAAATAAGCTTGGATAATCTCCAACAAGAGCCCCAATTAATTTCAATTATTTGTTACTCTTTTTACCTCTCAAATGTAATTTTACCTTGCAAAAATTACTGACAGACTGTTAAAAAGCCTCCAAAACCCCTCCACAATGGAAAGAAAAGTGCATGAGATGCTGTTAGAAATAAAGTCTTCATTTTATATGTAAGAATTGAGACAATGAAGCCATTTTTCTTCCTGTTTTAGGCAAGAGATTTAAATGTTATTATAGAAAGCTTTCTGCAGTGAGATTAGACTAGACAAGGTCTCTATACCTTTATTGTCATTCAACTATTTAGCACTGCCCAATGACAACATTTTGCTTATTGCCTTTAAATATGCATCAATTAATTCTATTTTAGTTAACAACTAAAAACAAATATTAACTCCTTCCTAAATCTTTACTTTATTGAATTAAATTGCTGAAAATTTTGTTTCACATGTATTTTTTTATATACATATATATATGCATGAATAAAAGTTTTGGTACCTTGGAAGTTCAGTAATCCAGTTCTCAGGTAAGAATTCTCATCTGAAAGAACTGGTTATATAGATATGAGCAATAGAATCAAACATTTACTGCTTCTGGGGCACTTTTCATCAGGATGTAGTGATAGATGGCACATTTATATTCATGCCATATGTTTCTATATATGTCATAGTATAAAGCACTCCAGTGACCCACTGTTTACAGAGAGAAGAGAGAAAAATCACAGGATACAACAGTTGTGGTTGTTTGATGTCTGCTCACAAAATCATGGCAGTAATTATTACATGTGCCACTTCTGTTAAAAAAAATGAAGAGAGAGAGCAGAGAGGAAGGAGGAAAGTGGGTAGAGAAGACACCTCGTACATTTGACCTTAATGAGGCAGGCTATGAATACTCATAATGATTTCTCAAACTGTTTGAAGATGAGCAGCTTGAGGCAGAAGAATTGTACTAGAAAGGAGATAGGCTAAGTACCACTCAAATGGAGTCATTATGCTTGCAGCTATTTGGATCCTGAAATGAGATAAAAGCTGCACCATGGAGGCATAAAGACTTCAGGACCAATAGAAAGAATTAACTGACATATCTTCTGGTAAAATACATTATGAAACCCTTCAGTTCTACTTTGCATCAGTACTCTAAGCGATGAAGCAGTAGAAACAGCAGGCTGTGATTTTCCTATCCTCAGCTTAAAGCCTCAAGCAACTACAGGAGTGCTGATCTGCCTCCCCCACTGACATCCCCTACAGCCATTAGGATAAATAATGGAGCCCTTATGGTCCCTCTGCATTGTTCCTCTACTTGTACCTCACTCTAAAAATTCTTGCAGGACAAATGCACAAGGTAAGATCTTAATAATCTTACTCATCTGACACCTTTTCCTCATCCTCCTTGTACCAAACAGAGAAAAAGAGAAACATTAAAAAGAGGGAATAATCAACTTACGTCTTGTGCCTTTCTCGATGGGACTGAAACTAAATCTGTCAGAGGAAAAGGAATCAGGCCTAGAGATTCAGAAATTTTATACAGAGCATGGAATGAAGATGCAATATACTCAAACTTTGCACTAACAAATTTAGGATATTAAGATATTCTAAGAAATATCTTTAAAGAGCAATTCTTTCCACTACAGCTACTGCTCTAATGACAATTAAGGAGAAAACAGGAAAGGTCAAACTGGATACTGAGAGGGTAACCCTCCAGCTTTGGAAAAAACCAGTTGGAATGCGGAGTCTAACTTTGCCTTGTGGACCTGCCTCTGAAAGAGGCAGTAATATCTTGGTCTTAAGACAACAGGGCTTTGAAAGTGTTCCCTGTTGACCTTAGCCACAAAAGAGGCTAAACTGAAAAGCAGTCTAATGGTTAAACATTATGCCATAACACAGCATCAAGGAATACTTTTCCCATAAGTGCACTAATTTTAAAAGTTCCAACTTTCTACCTCTAAACATTTCCAATACTCTTTTTCCAAAATTAAAAAAAAAAAAAAAAGACAAAGAAAAAAGCTTCCTAAACTTTACATGATTCCTACAGATAACTATTTGGAAAACTGCACAACATGAGCAAAAATGCCCTAGAATTTGAAAAGCTGTTTGATTGCATCAGCAATAGATAGTTTGAATGTGATTTCTCAAACATTTTCATTCCACTATGAAGACATAAAATATAAGTACTTGGTTCCTCTTCACTATCAGAACAGAACTCTGAGTACAAAGTTTATTTGGAGAAGACAAGGACAAGAGAATTGGAGGGAGGAGCTCAGGAATTTCTTTGAAAATAGTTCGTAGAGACCATGAACTGCTGTGGGGAGCACATGCAATTACATATTTCTGACTTTTACTGCACTATTGAATCACCAGCACATCTTAGAAACCAGAACAATTTTTAGTTACCACAGCAACATCTGTGAAGGGGAGGTCTTGTCATGACACTCGCCAGTTTACTAAATTAAGACACACTAAATTTGGATATGGATTATGCCCAGAAATATGCCCAGAAAGCTGTCTCCTGCACCACAATTTTCTCCCTCTTTTTTTTTCTTTTTAATATTTTTTGGCATATTTGGGTATGCTAATACTTTCTGACTATAGAGTCTGTAGGTGAAATGCTGATATAATGATGAAATTATGGCAATTGTGGCTCAATATTTGTGATACAGTATATTAGAGGGCTAAAGACCTAATTTCTCAACAAACAATTTCAGGGATTTTTGGGATATTGTCCTTGCCCCAGAAGGCTTGTAGTCAAGTGAGAGTTCAGCTTACTATCCCACATTTTGCACCAGTAAAACTATACTACAGGAATTGTGAAACCAGTACATAGCTGCTAAGCCACCTTGTTTTGCAAAGATTGCTATTAACTTTGTCAATAACCCTAGCTTTATGGACTTGCTTAGTCTAGGAATGGAACTAGCAAGTTACACTTTACATTGCATTTTTAGTCATTAAAATGTTCTCTACTTGCTGGTTTCACCTGAATGAAAGAAGGCATATTTAAAATGTGCATTAGTATCTTGAGTAGTAATTTAATATAGAGGTGTTTGTTTAACATAGTGGAAGAATAGGAACATTTAGATTTAATACTCAGACTAGAGATGAAAATATAGTTAAGGATATCTGTATTAAAATAAAATATCACTACCTTGCCATATGAAGATTTCTTTTCATTTAGTATACTCCATATACTCAGTATAGCTAAATCTGTAGATTACTTAGTTTTTCATGAAAAAATATTTAATTGTAATTCAGCTAGTTTAATTTATTTTTTCAAATATAGTTCTAGCAATACCATAGACCTGCACAAGCTGGATTCTAAAATTTTTTGAGAATTCTGCTCTGATTCTAGCATGCTTTAGTACTTTTTGTTATATGACAAGATATGTATCATTGCTACAGAGTTCTACAGAACTGTGTTATTGCTGAAGCAAAGTCCTCGAGTAACCTCCTTTCCTTCACTAGTATGCACGTTGCTGGTAATACCCTATATAGATTCAGAAAAAGATTGAGGGTGTTGTGAAATTTCTCCTAAAGTTGTAGCTCTTTACAGTCCACTCTTAGTGCCTCAGATGACCACTAATTAAAAGAAAACAAAAGCTCTGGCAGCTACAGTGTATCGGCACTACACAGTATGTACGCAGGTGACGAGCTTTGCTCAGCTGAGAACAGCTGTCAGTTTTAGAAGCACAGATTAAAATTACTTTCCATCAATTTTCACATACCTCTTGCAGTTGTTTGCATTGTAATGAAGAAATAGTTTTGTTAGGTCTTTATTTTTAAAACTGCAGTATTTATATGGATATTAATGCAAACTGACTTTTTCTTGTAGCAAAGAGCTGCTGTTGAGAGCGATCCAGTTAAAGCAGAAAACTGCATTTTTCCACAGCGTGCATCATATCCAAGTGAAGGGAATGAGAACTAAGTCATGTATCCTAGTGTTCATGATCTCCTTGCACTGGCTAGGAAAAGGTCACATTTATGTACTCTGAAATTGTTTTGTAGATGAGAAAGGTTAGTAAAAAGAAATTATTACTTTTACTTATCTCTTTTTTTTTTCCCCCAGTGTTGAAGAAGCTACTGGGACCTTCTGTTGTATTTTTACATTTAACACAAATGAGCAATGCTGCAGTACTGGATGGGTTTATTTTTCTGTGCCTAACACCGCTAGGGTGGTATATTTTTAATTTACAAATTTACCCTTGAAGAGTAAACAAAAGCTATAGCTAGCACTGAACACTCCAGTTCTGAAGAGGAGAAATCACTTAAAGGACAGCATTCTTGGCCTTGTTTCCTGCAGTGCCTGCCTGATTAGTTACTGATGCTATTCAAGGTGCTAGTTATGATTTAAAAAGCTCTAAATGGCTCAGGATCAGAAAGAGTGCCTTTACAATCATGTCTCGGACCAGACTGGTTGGCCTGTCTCTCCAGTCCAAATAGGATTGACAGCACATCCAGATCTTAGATCAGGCTCTTTTTTAGGTATGCATTTATTGTACAGACATTAAAGGCAATGTGGAACAGTGCTATTCTCCTGTTCTCCAACAGGCTGTCTACCTATGAGCACCTGATCTGGGGTTTGCTGCATGTGCCATGCATCCCTTCCCATCTCTCCCATCCAAGTTGGGTAAAACCCATCCCACAGGCCCAGATATGCCCAGGTTTCTGCCTCCAGAAGAGTTGTGGGAGCTTCAGCACCTGTGATCTCTAAAAAATCAGAGACACTGTTTCAACCTATGGTAGTGCCTTCACCTTCACGTTGCTGTTGATGGAGTCTGAGGACTCAGGCCTACGTCAGATTTCCTTTGCAAACAGAATTAAATTCAAACTTCTGTTATGCAGAGACATTTGGGGAAAGTCAGAGTATTTGTTTGTTTTATCAGCTACCCAATATTTCATATCAGAAAAAGTGCAGAGACAATTGCTGTGCATTAACAGAACAAAGAAATAATACATTCTCAGAAATTGCAGAAAATTGCCCTGTTTTTCATTATCAAATTTTCCTGCCTTAGTCATGGCAACGCAGATGACTAAGTTTGGATACTTTTTGTAAGAATACAGAACTAGTCTTAAAAGCATGAAACAATACATGCAACATGATCAAAATAAGTTAAACTAGTTATATATATTATCTCCAGAGTTTAACTGGGATTAGAAGTACATATCTAGTTTAAAAGACAAAACAGAAAATAAAGAAAACTCAAATGTTTTGGGTTTTTTGTAATTAATTTCTATTCTCTGCCTGTGGTTGTAAGCTGCCTTCTACAATACCCCATGAACCACAGATACTACTGAACTCCACTATGTTGATATACAACAGTTTTGCCATAAATTGCCATATCTATCTACTTTTCCTTTATGTTCCTTAAAAAAAAAAATTTAAATGATGCAATATTGAGAATACCAAGACCTATTAAGACTAATAGGTGCAATTCAAAAAGCTGATTAAATGGATTAACTACTGCCTTGCTCAGACTACCTCAAATGGTGATCGCAGATTTGATGATCCCTCTCATGAAAACCTCCCAGTAAATATTTTTCTTTTTACAGTAAATATCAACTATGAACAGTCTCTTTCTGCTAACTACGTTTGAAAAAAAACCCAAAAACAAATCCCACAAAGCCCCCAACCAACTGAATTAGTAAATACAATGCAGTTACCTGTCATGTTGCAGTACACTTTCAAAGGTCCCAGTGTTCCACTGCCATCTGGATCTATCCAGTAGTAATTTGAAGTTTTGCCCAAGTGTTTGTATGCTTCACAAGAGAGTTCGTAAATAGCTGAAATGAATAAAACAGAGCGATAAGAACCTTTGTAACTCGGGGAAAAAAAATCTGTAAGGACAATTAATTGATCCTGTTTATATATAAAGAAATGTACCTTTGACATTAAAGCAATGTCACTGATGTTCACAGAAAACAAAGCATCTTTCCAAAATTATAGAAGTGATTAAAAGCTTGAGGCACATAATTTCTTTTTTTGTAATGTGAGAGAAAGCCACAATAGGAAGAGCTATTCTAACAACTTGGGGAGAGGGAGGAACAATAACACTTTTTCAAGAGTATATTTAAACCATTTTGACAATATAGTTCATACCTTTGTTTATATTCTTGTTTAAGTTTCTATCACTTCTATTGATACAACATACTTTTACCCTTAAGCTTTCTTTCAAGAGATACACTAGAAGAGCTTATGAGTTTTCTCTCTGTAAATTTTGTAATTGTTCACGTTTTATTACAACTCAAAATAACACTGAGTTTCAAAATTGTGAAATTTCTCACTGCATGTAATACCTGTCTCTACACAGCTATGCAGTTACTCTATTACATACATACAGAACTAATTCTCTGTTCCAGCAAGGTCTGAAATGTCATTTGCTGGAATAAGTTTAATTGATTTAACCAAGGGGTTTGTTTAAATTTTTCCTTGAATACTGTTTTCTAATTCAAGTCATAAAATTGTTTGTCTAATTGTGTTATAATGAATAGCTCAGACATAATAATAAGCATTGTAGATAGGACCTGTTCTAGTAATTCCCATATTTTCTTAGAAATGTACAATTTTTACAGTTATGTGCATTAAATATGAAGAAATAATTTTATGATAAGAAAAAGTAAAACTGAAAATTTATATAAATTGTTGTGTTGTACAAATGTATAAAAATGGTGAATTATATAAATATTTTCCTAGGCAATCTTCAAAAAGGAATGTGTAATGTGGCTTTGTTTTTAAGGACCAGATGGCACAGCTTTTTTGTTTGGAATCAATCAATCAGCTGCTAAAAGAAATGAAATGTTTGTTTAACCGGACTTCATATCCACTCTGAAAATTCATCTAATTTGTTGGCAATTCTTGCAAGCAATCTCCTTGCTAAGACTGGCTTTATTTCAAATGTCCATAAGGATGAGCTGTTGCTGGGCTCTGATGATGATGAGTGACTGATCACACACACGTTTAAAGGCCTCTAACCAAATATCAAGACATGGGAAGGAAAGGGGAGTTAAAAAAAAAAGTCAAATGTTGATGTGGCACGAATGCAAAGCTAAAGGCTATTATCTATCTACAATTTCCTTGTGATGCTACAAGAGAAGGAATTTCCTGGAAAGTTTTATGTGTTCATTAAAGGATATAAAGTCAATTTCATACAAGTAGATGACACTTTAATTAAATTGTGAAACATTCTAAGCCATTTCCCCTTTCTCCACAAACAAAGGTCAACATATTCTTCCATTATCAAGGAGACTCTGTGTCTGTTTTCAGATGCTTCATGCAGAATTCATAAGGAATTCATAACCTATTTTATTCAGAAATATTTCCCTCACTTGCTACACACTACCTAAACAAAATCAAAAAAATACTAACTACATCAATGTATAATTGTTGCGATACCAAGTGGCAAATTTTAACAGATGCACTCCAGGTCGAGTCAAGAAGATAAGAAATATTGTTTGTGATCTCGCTGAAATTTTGTGTTTTCATTTTCTAAACTCTTTCAGAAAACCAGGGTAGCTTTGTCTCTAGTAACCAGACCTTTATGTAAAGTCATATAACACTTTTATCCAAGTTGCTACTTTCGAGAACGCAGGCCAATATTTGTACAGAAATACTGTTACAACTCAGAAAACAACATTAAAGAGTATTATATGGAAGTAAAATGTTTTTATAGAAAATTAAGGGGTTTAGAAACAACACCCTTTCTCTTCTTCTGGAATGGGAGAAATAGAAAGTGGTCTGCAGGTATTAGTTTTATAGCACAGAAAAGGCTGCTTTTTAATAAGTCAGATTTGTCAAACTTCAAAAGTATGTTGAACACTAAATAATAGAAGCTAGATTGTTCTTCAAATGAAGACAAAAGAGTGGGGTATTCTAAACAAATTCAACTTGTGAAAAGTGTTCTTATGAATGTGCGATAGTTTTCTGGGAGGTATTATGCACGTGTATAGAATCCTAGAATTATTAAGGTTGGAAGAGGCCTTTAAGACCATCATGTTTAACAATCAACCTCTCACCACCACCATGTTCACTCCTAAACCATGTCCTCAGATTGCTGAATCCACAGGTTTTGTTGAAGAACTCCAGGGATGATGACTCCACCACTTCCTGGGCTGTTTGTTCCAATGCTTTACAACCCTTACTGTGACTTTAAACCCCCCCAGCACAACTTGAGGCCATTTATGCAGGTGCATAAATATCTTAAAAATGGGAATAAACAAAAGTGAAAAAGTAGGTTCCAGTGCAGTAAGCAGTAACATAAATCACTTCACAGGAACATAGGAACAAAATGAAGGGACAAGTGAATCTCATAAACTGACAAAGTAACCAGTAATTAAAGCACAATAGGAAACAGCAGTCAAGTTCTGGTGTATGAAGACAACTGATGACAGAAAGATCTCATTGTTGACTTTGGATGACAAAAGGTAGCCACTTACGTAAAGAAAAGAACAAAAGCAGCAAGCATCAGGCAGAAGGCAACTCTGTAGTGGAGGAAAGTAAGCCATGATACCAAGATGTCAAAGTGGATGAAGGAATAGAAAGGAAGACAGCACAGGATCACCTTATAAGCTACTACCTGCTTTTGTAAATGTTACACAAAAAGATCAGTAGTGTGTAAGACAAAAGGAGAATGGGTAAAAATAGGAATGAAGAAACTCAAAGAAAACTTAGAGTAGAAGAAAGGACAAACATTTAAGGAATGCTGTTTTAGAAGTCACCCAAGCACACTAAAACAGAGCAGAAAATGAAAAAAGAATACAAGGAAGAGACCATGGAAGAATCAAAACAGCTTAAATGAGAAGACTGATAAAGGTTACAATAAAAAAGCAAAAAACCTAACTGAGCTAAGAAAAGTAAGCAAAATGTAAGATTTGGATATAAATTTTACAGTGTTCACGTGCAAATTAGGAGAAATGGTTGCATATATCCAGATACAGAGGAGGCAGAGGGAGAGAGGGAAGGGCTTTGTAGTGCTGATTCTGTCTAGAAGACAGGAAAGAAAATAATCAAACAAAAAACCAGAAGAACTAAGGACACAAGGGCAATAGATTTTTGCTTTTCTAGCTAGTAGAAGTGAAATGCCAAAAATGTGTATTTGCTTTCTTGGTAGCTGGTTGAAACACACAACATATGTAGTCTTAAGAGACTTCAGAATAGTATTAAACCTCAAAATCTTCCAAGCTAAATGTAATACTCACATGCACTCTGATGACCAGATATTTCTAGCATAATAAATCCAATTGTCAGTTTGTTAGGATTTTTTAAAGGCCACTTATATTCTTTCTGAGGAGAACAGGGGGGAAAAAAACCCTCCCTACAAACAGCTTCTTCACTCTTTACATGCTTTCGTGTTGCATCAAAAATGGTCTATAAGCCACAAGAGGTGAAAACCTGGTCAGAAGAGTGATCCTAGCTCTCAGAGTCAGGAAGAAAGTGTGCACAAAAGGAATCAAAACTAGAAAGACGAGAGCACGAAAAAATGCAATAGCCTTTTAAAAGTTTAATCTCCTGAATAATACAGATCAAACTGAAACCACCAAATCGATTTCATGATAAAATTTGAAAGGGTTTTCTGTGTTCCAACATGAAGATAAAAAGTTTTAAAACCAAAACCATAAAAAAATAATAAATTTCACTATAAATTTTGGTGTGAAGCATCAAGCTTCTCTAAGCTTCTTAGGCTAGTCAGAAAATCCAGTCATTTTAATTAGCTAACAAATGCAACTATGAATGCACTTTGAAGTTCACCATTGACTAAGCTAACATTCACAACAGTGGATTTGAATGAGCATGGCTTGAGAGAAAAAGTATCTTTTCTTAGAAAAGCTTGATTAGGTAAGTAGGCTAGGGGAAAACAGCTTAGAGTGAAACAAATACATCAAACCTTTCAGCTATACAAACTTTAATAGCATTTTCATTGCTGCATTTCTTTGTGGGTTCTGAACACCAAATGGGAGGTGTTGATGGATGGGGAAGACCACGCTCATTTCCGAGTTTTTAGGATCCTCTATCTTAAACATTAGAGGAAAAGCAAATAGTTCAAAAAAGAGTTTACAGAATAGCTTTTTCCAGCTCAAGACTGTTAGTCAAAAGTTGGAAAGAATCAACACCTCTAAGATTCCAGTGGCTCTTAACAGACTGAGAGAAGCAGATGTTCTCACTCCTGTTTTACTTTCTGACTGGTGTAAAGATCAAGGGATAATTTTCCTGCACAGGTGGCACAGCTGCTGGCTATCTCCGAAAAGCAGAATAGCCGAATGACAAAAAGGATTTAGAAACTCTGTGGCCCAATATGATGTTCCCATAAAATTTCATTAGCACCTTGGTGAACTACAGTTTTTCAATCACTATGCGAAAAGGCAGCTTTAATTTTAGGGCTGACAAACAGCCTCCTTTTATAAGTGCAAAGCTCATTATAAACAGATTACCTAGCATGACAGTCTGCACTATGTGACTCAATGAATGTGTTGCAATACATTTTGTTTCTGTCAGTGAGTATGGTTGCTGCAGGGAATAAACTCCTTTAAACACCTGCTAATATAGGAGTAAATCTCAGCTTTAAAGGAACATAGCAAAGGTGTAGATACAGAAATATGGATGGAATTAACCGACAGCAAAAGTGACAAAAACAGGCAGTGCATCAGATCCAAAAGTCCAGCTATGTCTCTCCCTTTCAACTTCTTGGAAGAATACTGAAAGCTAAATATACTGTGAGGTGCTTGGGTTTATGTCACTCAAACTGGTTTCAGCTCTTGAGCCCTGAAAGCACAAACACAAAAGAAGGGGGGAAAAAACTCCAAGCTTACTTAAGAAATAGCTGCACACTGAAATGTCATACCTGAAGTTTATTTTAAAAGAATAAAATAAGATTTGTTGCTTTTTTCATAACATATATTCAGAATATAATTGGAAAATGTTAAAAAATAAATTTTTATACATCAATACACACACACTGTAAGTCCCTGCTCTGTCAGCAGAATTTTCTCTCTGTGCGCATCCACATTAAACCTATACTCATCCCTCACTCATTCCAATGCTATATGGTGGAGAAACGATGTCTTACAGTTCTTTTAAAATAGGTTAAGAGAACTAGATATTTCACCATAGTCTAAGCAAGATATATATGAGAGTAAAATACTCTTCTGTATTCTGACAGAAAGAATACACAAAGCTGCTGGGTTGCTGTACTAGTTCAAGTATATTAAAAAGTTTTTAAAAAGCTCCACAAAAAGCCAACATGATGCAACACTACTTCAATGTTCTTGCTATTTTGTAGGACAATGTCTGCAATGGTCAGAACCAAACCTTATGTCTGTCACCTTTTTCAAGTCTGGATATAAAAATTCTGTAATTTGGAACTCATCCTTATAATGTCTAAGAACAAGAAAAGTGAAACAAATTAAAAAATTAATTCTCGAGTTATAGTTAAATTAAAATAAACATATGTGCTGTTAAAGTCAGGCAAACCTGACTTTTACACCTCACACTGTGAGAAGTAACCCTTTCAGATATGACTTTGAGATGAAATGTTCTCTGAAGTAGCTTTTACCAGGTTCCCAAATGTTAGGCGTGCCCTTGTTCATTTGCTGTTGGAAAAGAAAATGTGGTTGGAAACTTCTCCTGAACATTCCTGGGTTTGCCCTCTCCACCTTTTTAGGCTGCCAGTTTACAGAAGCTCACAACCCCTTCAGCTATGAGAGCTGAAATCAAAAATTAATCACAAATCAAAACCCAAGGACAATCACCCACTACCAGCATCCAAAAAACTCATCAGTCAAACTGTGACAGAAGAAGGAAATGAAAGCTAAGGAAGAAACTATCACCATTCTGATACAGAATTGCATATGTATCTAAAATTCTTTGAGCTATTTGAACACACTTCTATTTATCATTCTAAGTGTATGCACACTCATCTAAAAAAGAGCTCCAAAACATTAAAAACACCTAACACAATCTGATCCTGCACAGAGAAGGTTCTAAGGTAACCAAGACCTCTGTTTTAGGATTTTTTTTGTCATTTTTACTTATTGCACAATAATCCTAATGTAAAAAATAAAAAAGGTAATGAAACACCTGGTTTACTTTCTACATACTGCCAAAGACCCCATTTAAAAAGTCCTTCTTGATTAAAAAATATCTCGAAAATATTTGCTAAAATAACACACCCCCCCCTAAATAAAAGGTGGCAGTGTAGAACAAAACCAAAATGCTAACTAGAAAAAAAAATTGTCTTGCAACCCCAACAGTAGTTCTTCAAGCTAAGTTCATGATGGACTCTTAGAAAGACCAAGTTCTGCATGACCAGAAGGTGGATCACCACAAGCCACGCCACTAAACATCAGGTACTTGCAGCTAGGATACCCCTGTAAAATTAGGTTACCTTGATGAGGAAAAGCACAGGAAGCAGCGCTTTCAGCAACATATAGGGCTCTAGAGTAGGACAAAGCTGTAATACCTTCAAGGCTGCTGGCCCTCACAATGCAGGAAGCAGCTGTGGCTGCTCACAGTGTGCTCACCTGGACAGGCCAGAGCAGTAGGAACATGCCAGCACACTCGGCTGGCTGCAATACCGAATTTCTGTGCCCAGTCTGTGGACACTTGGAAACTGCACCTGGATGTGCCAGCAACTGCAGTGAAGTTCGCGCCCAGGAAGAAAACTGAGCTTCACAATGAGCTGCAGCTTTATGCACATCCTAAATATGGTGTGTATGTAAATTGTATTTAAAAAGATTGATTTTGACGTCTGAAATGGATGTACTGTGATGCCTAAGGGAATTCCAGAAATTTCTCTCTGAAGAAATATAACTATTCTAGGTGCAGTTACAGTTCATTCAGTTACAACCAAATTATTTTCCAGGCAAAAAACAAGGAATAAAGGAGTGTCCAAATGTGACATGCCCTTGACAATGCAATATCACCTCATTATTAAAAACAGTGGAAAACAGAAAACCTGCTTTTCCTGACTTCATATATGACTGAAAATTTGAGTAAACTAAAACCTCTAAAGCCCTGAGAGTAATACTTATGATTTGTGTGCTCATGTTGCATCTGCAAGAATACTAATTCTACTCTCTTCTTAAGAAATGTTGCTATACATGAACAGCCATTCAGCAAAAAATACAATTTTCACATATAAGGGCCATTCGGCAGTTGGCAAATTTCACTGTATTATAAGAGAATTGGAGAAAATTGGACAGTACCATGAACAAGTCCACCAAATCACAGGTGTACATGACATGGCACATGCTTTAGCCACTGATTTTTCCAGTTGTAGTAAAACCTAGATCAAGCACTATTTCTCAGCCATGACCAGGCTACCTTCTCAGCCAGAAGTTGAGCTAAGCTACTGCAGTCCCAGAAGCACAAGCGAAACCAAGCCCTGGCATCTCCAAATACCTTCCCAGTGAAACTGAGATTTGTTTGTTTTTCTGGGTTACCATCATTTTAGGGGCCCTTGGTTTGCTCTCACAGCTAGCTAGGACAAGCACATGAATTCTTAGAGCTCAAAGCTTTGTCCTTTCACTGTCACTATGTGACATTAGCAGAGTCTTTTCCACACTACACAACAATTTTACTCATGAGAGTTCAAATACAAGTTAACTTAAAGCCCAAGGGTTCAGTTCTCTTACCCTCAACATCACATTAAATAAATACTGAATCATTCTATAAGATTATTCCCGGAAAAGGTAGTTAAATTACTCAACTTATGTTTGAAGAAATAAGTGCTGAGATAAAAAGCAGAACCTTTTTTGTGGTCATAATTAGTATAACAACAGAATCGTATGGCTGTGATAAAACCTCAAAGATAATCTAATCCACCTCCCCAAAAAAGCTCAATTACATCCATGTATCAGTCCTGACATATTCCTGTTTAAAATTATGTAAATTCCTTGACACACCAAGGCAGCCTAGAGCTCCACCAGCCCTTCAGCATCAGCATTTGTCCTACTCTACACTGTGGGGCTGTTCTGCTGGAATTTAAACTTATCACTTTTCTTTCTATTCACAATGAATTTGGAAGATAAATTATTGCACTCCTCCTTGCAGCCATCTTTTGTCTATTTGCAGACACAAATCTCTACATTAAAATGGCCAAGTTTGTTCATTTTGACCACTGGTTGTGTTCTCTAGGTGCTAAATTATTCTCTCTCTTCTCTGGACTCTCCAATTTTTTCATGAAACTCAGCATATGAGAGTGGAAAATGGTCAGCACAGCCAGATTAATTTGCACATTCCACAAGCTATATTTCTGTTAATTCATCCCTAAACAATGTTTTCTTTATTCACAGGATCGTAAGCAATGAACTACCAGGCAAATCAGCCATCAATAACCACCACTTCTACAAAACTGAATAAAAAAATGAAACAAAAGTCAGCAGTTTTCCTCAACCATTGCTTCTACAATTGGTTATTCCCCCCTAAACATAATCCTTCCAATGCTCAGATGCTTTGCAACTCTAAATTCCTAACATAGCTTCCCAAAGGAAAAACATTATTTTGTTTTGTATATGTACATAATAGTATACATATATTATATACATATGAATTATGTACTATATAAATAAAAAGTATTATATAAATAGACAGCAGAGAGGTTTTTTTTTTGTTTTGTTTTGTATTGGGTTTTTTTTGGTAATAAATAGGGAAGGTAAACCAGCAGAGGGTATTTTAGCCCTTCATGTCTGGACTAGTGTTCATTTCTGTCCATGGCTGCACGGGCTGTCATGCCACTAAAACTTTCCAATAGGAAAGCTCCTTCGTGACTGAGCATAAGCCTTCTTCTCATTGCCATCGATCCAACCTTCAGCCTTCTAAAAGCTTCTACATCTTCCTCACACTCTCTCTCTGCCTTCTACTGTGAGCTAATGAACTTATAAAGTGTTCTCATCATTAGCACAATATCTAAATATACCCCATAGAAACAGAAAGGAAATTAAATGCAGTAAAACTCAAAACAAGATATATGGAAATTTCCATATTTTCTGTCAAGTTTACTCTAGGCTCAGTTGTGTCAGTGATAAATATGACAATTACCATTGTGGTAAAAAAGGGAACAAAATTGAGGCTTTACCATCAGAGTGAGAAAGAGAGCATAAGTTTATTTGCCACTGGGATAATAAAGAAAATTACTGCTATAGGGGTGAAAACTGCAATTTGAGCTACTACACAGTAGCTCAACCCAGGAATTTGCTGTGAATACAGAAAAAGCCGTCCCATTAATGGTAAAATGAAAGGTGCTTCTGTTTCTCTCAGCTTTTTCTTTGCTTTGGGCTGGGAGAGGGGGGGAAGAGAAAAATTAATTTAAATCCAAATGGCTGAACCAAAATGGATTTTTAAACAAATTTAGCAGTGATTTTAAATTACAAGCCATAGATTAGGCAATTAGCATCTTTGTAACAGTGTCGGCCTACAGACATCACAAGAAAGTATAATTAGACACTGATTTTTAACAAGGTGCTTTTGTGAATTAAGTCCTCCAAGGATACACAAACACAAAAAACCAACCAACCAACAAAACCCCCCAAAAAACAAGCATGGGTTTTGGGACTGAACCAAACATTGTTCAGGAAAGAAAGACATCTCCACATATGGTACAATTCCATTTTAAATCTGGATAGTGTTCCACATTTGTGTAGCTGTAATTCATTACTGGGACCTGCATCTGAGAGCGAAGAGTGTCAGAGAAACTCAGATATTCACCATACTTGTGCTGGTCTAACACTGGGCCCAGCCACTGAAAGCTTCAGAGCTGCCTGGAGCTCATTTGAGTCTTTTCCAGCTGGGAAGTAACAGGAACAGTGCCAATATCATCTTCCCTTCTTCTACCTCTCCCTCTCTTCCATGAGAAAGGCTTCAAGATTGGTATAAAAACAAATTTTGAAAGATCCATACCCTTCAAGAAAAAGTATGAATTCTACTCCAATTCTCACTTACTTTGTGTTGCCAGGGTAATGGAAAGGAGAAGAGACAAGAGAGAAGCCTGGATTTACAATTTCCCAGCTGTGTAATACAAACCCTTGGTTTCTCTCTACAGTGAACACAGATACGCAACTGAAAACCTCGGCAAATTATACAAGGGCCAAAGCAGGGGAGATAACTCCAGTAAAGTTGGGTCAAAGATACAGATTATCTGGAATCTTATCTTAACACAAGATATCTGTAAGTGGCTACAAATAGCAAAGACATGGAATAAACCAAAGTATTCTCCCTCACTAAGTACATTCTGGTTCTTTCCTACCATCGATATCAGAGCAGTTGATCTCTCTTCAGACCTGAACTTCCTAATCAATGTTAAATAATGCTCAGATGAACATGGAGATGTTCTCATTACACAGCTTTGAAAGAGACTGTGGTCTCTAGTTTTTGTTTATTCACAAATGTTAGTATTCCCAAAATCCATTACTCACATGTTCATTTATAGGACTGGAATTCAGTTTTATTTTTACCAGCCTCAGCAGTTGTTGTAATTGTCTCCATTTCCTGTCCCTTTCCTTCCTTTTCCCCACCCCAGATCCCTAAATGTGTTTGTATCCAACCTTCTCATAACCAGCAATCCTGTGAAGGAAAATATGGTACCTTTCTTGGCTGTACTTACTGCATACAAGATATATTTGAGTGAAACTTCAAGTTATTGGAAAAAAAAAATCCCAAACAAACCAACAACTGGTCAAATAAATTAAGATTTCTTAAAAATTTCAATTTAAAATATTATATTTGAAAAAAACCCAAACACTAAACCACAGAACAGTAGCTTGCTTACAAAACCACTGCTATACACACAGACAAACACCTAACCAAATAGTGGGTTTTCCAGAGGAGCTGAGCACCTATTTCCACCACCAGAAAAGAATTAAAAAATTATGAGAACAAATCCTCATAACAGCATTTACATTATCTCAATCAAAATGTCCTCTATCAACATGACATCGATTTGGAAGGAATGCACCACGTTTGTCATTTCCATTAATCACTAAGCAACTTGCAATGCCAACAGAATTCAACCTTTTTAACTGACATAAAAATAACAACATAAAAATATCAACAGAAGCATCTGCTCCATGTCCCCTTTTTTTCATGCTTTCCCTCCGATGCTTTCAAATGGCAATGACTGTGTCCTGGCAACTTCCTAGAAATCACTTTTACATCTTTTTCACATAATGGATGAGCTGTGAAATTAGTAAGATGTGAGATGGGTACCTTGGGGGTTGCCCTGGCTGGCATGTACTCTATTTTGTCAGTATCTGTTTCAATAGCAGCACTGTAGAGTATTAACTTAGACTATTTACTGAGGGGATGAGAATACGGAAGAAGTGTCAGGTTCTGAGAAAAAAACGCTCTTCTGTGCACCTACAAAGGAGCTCAGAGAATCAAAGGCAGGACAGAAGCCAGAATAATACCCTGCCAGGCTGCTCCCACGCCCACCACAGGAGCCATCAAACCGTTCAAGGTCCATCTGCACAAGCCCAGAAAGGGACTCAAATCAAGGATGCACACAAGATACAGACAACCTGTCTGGGGTTGTCACAGCACAGCCTCAGCTCCTGTGTGTGGGCATGGAGCCCATCACCCCCATCACCATGAGTCACTGGCAGCTCTCCCCAATACATTTCAGAGTAAGGGAGTTGCTGCCTTGGAGGGTGACACATCATGGGATGCATAGAAAACATAATTCAGTATTGCACAGGACTTACAGGATATTTAGGGATGGAATTAACCACAGGAAAAGGCAGAGGGCTAGGCATTCTGGAGGATGAAAAAGGTGCAGGAAAAAAAGAGGGGTAAGTATAAACAGTGGTGTGGTAAGTATGCTTGCCTGGTTGCATCCTGCATCTGATCAGCACAGTCTATTCTGCTTTCTTGTTAAATTCCTTTCCAAATCTTTCCTGGGCGTGGCGCTTCTGTGTGCACACGTCTGTATGCGGCTGTGAAGACCGCGTGAAGAGGAGAATAATCAGAGCAATGATTAGAGAAAGAATTATGAAAGGAGGAAACAAACTGTTGAGGTTGATAGGAAAGCACAAAGAAATTGAGAAACCTTAAAATGGGGGAAACAGAAGTGGGCTTGAAAAGGCGAGGTGTAGTTAAGAATTTCAGAGACATAGTCCAATTAGCCTGACCATGAATCTGAGAAATGCAGTGATATTTGTAGTGCTCTGAAGTAGAAGAGGAAAATATACAGAAAACAAAAGCTAGTGACAAACAGCACATTATTTTTTTCTCTCTGTTTTAGAATATCTCTTAGTGCCTTCTGAACCTAAAAGTGTACTGAAAATGTACCATGAATAAATACAGCAGCTGCAGACGCAAATGAATTTAAAGTTTTCTACACAAGTGGTTAGGCCATTAGGGAATAGGGATGGGATAAATGAGCTGGTGTAAAAGCTACATAGGGATACATGGGCTTATAAATGTGCAAGATGAAGTTAAAGAAAGACTGTGCTTCAAGTAAAATAAAATTAATACTGCTAGATACACAGTTAAGTATCTGTAAGTAGTATAGATAAGACTTCTACTGAGAAAATTAAAAACTACAAACTAAATCAACACATTTCAGTACTTTTATTAATATTAGCAAACTGTATTTGTATTTATGAAATAGTAGAATTTTCCATGTTTTTGTAAAGTTAGCCAAAGGTAAACATATAAGATTCCTGAGGCTTCAGTAAAATATTTAAAGTCCAGTAACCTGTAATTAAAAGAATTCCAGTAACTCCTGCTAAGAGACTTGTCTAGCCAAGATAACTATTGGCTATCCTACCTAAGGTAGGACAAATTTTAAAGAATAGATATGAAGCATAACTGATACCAAACATCTACTTTTGCTAACAGAATTTGGTCCTAAAACTTTCCCTGCTTTGTCTCCCATTTAAATTCCAGCATATTGGGAAGAAGAATAAAACTCAAACCCCTCCAGACTAAAACTACAAAGAAGCATGACAGCTTTTGCCCCTGAGTGAAAAGGGTTAATATGGACAATTGATTCCTAAGGAAGGCATATACAGCTGTTATAAATTTATAGTGGAAAAAAGTATTATAAAGACGTTCAAGAAAGGCAGTGTCCATAAAAAAGAACCAAATTGAATCAGGATCCCCACCATCTGGAATATATCTTAATCATGGGGAAGTATCGTAAGAGAACTGACAGTAATTATTCTCCATGCTTATTTACTGCAGGAGCCGTACACTTAATATTATAAAGATAAGCATTGTTATACTAGTTATTAAAACAAATTATAGTGTAGAATGCACAAGAAGCATCCCAGGGTTTCACTCCATTTAATTAAATATTTTTTTCTAAATCCACAGTCCTATGAGATTGATCATACAGGCTTCAACACATTGGAAAATTCATTGCAAAGGTAGAATTTATTATATTTTTCTGCACTAGGTAATGTACATAAAAATGCTACAAACCCTGAAAAATGTCTGGTTATCCACTGGTACAGAGTGTCTTTTAAGAGCAAGCGTAATTATACCCACCATGTTCCTCTCGTTTGAATTATTAAAAAAAACTTTTTCAAAAACAATTTCGTGGGGACAGATAAAAATGTCTGCACGCATATCTGAAGAACTTTTCATTGCTTTGACTATGGTACACCTTTAAGAGTTGATATTTGCATTAACTTCGTTCTCTCACATCTGAGAAAACTAGGATTTGAGTGACTTCAAAAGATGTTTTTTCTGTCTAATGGCTGTCAGTGGGATTTTAATATCAGCACCTTAAAAAACTTTAATTGCAAAAAAGCATTAACAGTGAAGTATGCAATATGCCAGATTGTCTTAATGGAAAAGTTTAAGAAAATGCTAATTAATTTTGAAGTCTTTATATGCAGAGTTCTTTTCAGTCTATGAATTAATTCTGGCTTTGATATTACAGTAGAAATGAGCTGCTTTAAAGTTATCTATTGTTAATTACATGTTCCCTTTTAACTGTCCCTTGGAAACAATATTTGGTTGTGCATTGTGAACAACAATAGAGAATGGTTACAGTAGCCTGCAAAAAGCTCAGCTAATAATCAAGTTTTCCCAAATGCAGGCTGCAATTCAGGAACGTTACTTAAGTAGTTTTACAAGAGTTAGCTACATTGAATTAAGACTGAAAATGTTCTGACTTAGACCCTGACTTTGTACCGTTCTTCCACTAGATCCCACCTGGTAGAAATTTAAATTCAAAACTCATGACACTTAATTCTAATGTAGAGCTACATATAATCAACACAACTGTACAAACAGCTAAAACCTGAAGCCCAGTTTCAGCCCTTACAGTCTCTCTCCAACCTCAGCTGGCAGAGTTATTTCCAGCTGAATTTTTAATTTTAGCATAATTACTGCTTGTTGATTATTCATATTCTGTTTTGCATCCTAATGTTCATTTTCTCCATTTCACCTTCACCAAATACTCCTGATGCTATTGCACATATTGGAACTTCAGCCCTTCCTGGCCTGAACACAGACCACATCCATTTACTTACAATAAAAATGCAAGTTTCTACCAATTTATTACACATTCTGCATTTCGTAAACACCTGGTGCAGAGCAGCTCTCAGCTCAGCCAATAATAAATTAGCAGTAGAAGAATTATAGTTTATAGCACTGAAACTAAGAACAGTCTGATTATTAAACAAATATTGGAGTTCCAAATCAAAAAACTGCAATGTCCCCAAACTGAAAAAAACCACCCCAAAATATTAACAGAGTAAAAAGATTGTCTTTTTCAGTTTTGCAGGAAAAGATGAAAAATGCAACAATTCTGGGCTCATATGTTACACATGAAAAATTACTAAAGAAGACTAAACCAACAGCTTCAGTCTTGTTTTAAAACTACATTTTAATAAAAAGAGGTAATTTAATATAATCTTCAACCTTTGAAAAGACATGCATTATGTTAAATCCTTTGAAAATACATAATAAATAAAACATGAATCCACAAGGACAATTATTAATTATGATGACAATTTCTCTGAAAAGCATTATTGAAAAAAAGAGATTAGCCTCCTTAGAAAGGTAGCATATTGATTATACAATTCTTTTAATAAACCTCTGTAAACAAAAGCAGTTTCTTTATAAACAGGCTTTGAGAATCTCTATTCTCAAAAGAAACAAACATCTGAGAAATGAGGTTTTGGAGAGCATGTATCAAATTTAAATTTGATTACTTCAGATACAGAGTGTGCAAAAGGAGGTGAAAAATAAATTGATAGTGACATAACTGGCAGAGAACAGTCAGTAGTTGATAGTGCTTTCTCAAGATACTATGAGCAGAAGAAAACAAAAGCCTCTTTCTACAGATTTCAGAAATTTTAGCTTATTTTTCACCCACTATTTCTCCAAGATCAGCATTGCTCACACATCCATACTGCTGAGTTTGTATGTAGAATTATTTACCTCCTGGAAACTACTTTACTTAGATCCTGGTCCCAAACAGAGTCTCAAATCAAGGACTCAAAGGAGCAATTCAAAAAACCATTGGCTTCATCAGGGACATGCAAACAACAGCTCACAAGAGAATGAGGTGGTAGGGTGAGGAACTATATTCCCTTCTCTTACACCATCTAATACAAAACTTACTCTTTAATAACAGTCCTAGAAGAGATGATAACCCTTTTCTCATCAATGTGCCCAGTGTTAATTTCATAAATATTTCCCCCATCCCCAGTCTCCCCAAACCAAGCAGCTCTGTCAAAACAACTTTTGCCATTTCTCCAAAATCACTTTCCTCAGAGTAACTTCACAGTTCACCTCCCTACAAAGATCTCATTCCCATTACTGCATCCCACAGCAGCTGTCCTCCCTCAGCTGAAATGAGGCAAATTATGCCAAACACATGAGGAGTGGGGGAATGGGATCAACTCAGATTTTGCCCTACTGAAAGCTCCTCTTTCATATTTTCAAAAGTAAGCAGTTTGGCTTGCCAGTATTGTCTGTCTTTCTTCCATTTACGTAATTCGAACAATCTATCTGCCATGAACAAGTCTAATGAGACTTGTGGAGTCCCACTGCATGCCTTAAATATCAGCTTTCCACTGCAGAAACTCAGCCCAGCAGGTTCTGTTCTGTTCTTGTTTTGCATGTTGTTTGCATGTTTTACATATTTTTGTTCTGTTCTATGTTGTCTGGTGTTGTCTTTCTACAAGTTTACTAATGGAAATTCTTGATTTGCTACTGGGAAATCATGCAGGTTTGTGTGATCTGCTCAGTCATACGGCTGCAGGACTTGTGCTAAATCTCACTAAAATCAGATACTTGCATGTCCACAAATCTGCAGCATACATCACTACTCAGCTTTCTGCAGAAGGGCCAGTTCTGGAATCCAAGATTTGTTTATGCAAAATGCTGCTAAACTAAATGACTAAAACGTCATGCTTCGCTAGCAAATATTCAGAAATGTCGAGGTGGTAGTTTGTAACAGCCCTGCACATAAAGGCCCACAGGACAACTGAAGAGGAGACTGTTTTATGCCAAGCCTTCTCAAAATATAGGACATTTCTGACAAGGTTGTATCTTCCACTTCAGGTGTATTAAAAAGCAACGTTCTTCCTGTCTTTGCATCAGAACATCCTCTCACAAGAATATTTTAAGTGTCGCAGTTTCTGAGCACAGAGGTATTTATTGTGTTTTTCCTGATCAAATAATGCTTTAATATGCTTGTTAAACTGCAAGGCATCTGCTTTTTCTAACAAATCAGTTTGCTATCACAAAGATAACAATGTTATTCTCAGAATTCCTCCAGTCTCCAGTGAAATGGAAACCCATACTCTGCTTGCTTGGGATGACTAGAAAAATGATGGAATTTCTTTTTATCTTTTCCCTGAAGTAAATTTCAGTGCATAATTTTGCCAAAGTATGTATTTGCTTTTTCACTATTTCCCAAATTGCTGACAGGAGAATACCACTGCCATGACCTTCTTTCCTATCTAGACTCTAAATGTATGAAGTCCAATGTTCTGGTTGCTTTCCTGTTTATAGAAATACAGGAAAATTAGATACTAAAAACTAACTGATGGAGATCTTGCTGAAGAGCAGAGCCTATGCAGATTAAATTCATGTTCATGACTATTTTGGCAATAGCCAGCAAAGACAATTGTCACAGCTTCTACAATGTGTACAATACAAATGTTTCTTACTCAAAGTGTGTTTCTAGAAAATATTAAACTCATTATTAAAACAATATTTCATTTTAGGGAGATAGTCAATATTCCTTGGAAAAATATCAATGCCCATTAGACTTCCAGTGACACTCAATGTACTTATCATTTCAAGATTTCTCTTGAATTTATTCCTCAATAACTTTGAATCAGGTTCCAAAATATAGGGTAACATTTATTCCCAACAAGCTATGAGAAGATGGAGAATTCAGAGGTCAAGTTCCCTTATATGGAAACTAAGAATCCCTACATTGTTTCAAATATTGTTTTTGAAAAACCTTAAAGCAAATCACCAGTCTAAAAATGTAAAAATCCTGTATGTTCTTTCTCAGCAGAGTTGCATTCGCTATATATTCTGATGCAATTAATGCCTCTCCTAGGGACAGGAGTATGTAAGGTTTTATTTCTCCTACTGTCTCAGAGAACAAACAGTCAACAGATATGATCTGGATAGTCCCTCCTATGGACTAACCGAAGGCTTTTAAAAAAACCTTTTCCTGTCTGATGTTCTTGAAGGCATCTGTACAGCTGTAAAAGTAAGGACAGTGGTTGAAGATGAAATTAAAGAAAAATAACTTGACCAAGAAGAACATGTCTTTCATAAGAGAGTGCTCTGGAGAGGTCTTATGGCATCTTCCAGTCCCCAAAGGAGCCTACAAGGGAGCTGGAGAGGGACTTTTTACAAGAGCATGTAGTATTAAGAAAAGGGGGAATGGTTTTAGACGGGAAGAGGGCAGGCTTAGATTGGATCTTTGGAAGAAATTCTTTACTGTGAGGATGGTGACATACTGGAACAGGCTGTCCAGAGAAGCTGTGAATGTCCCATCCCTGGAGGTGTTCAAGACCAGTTTGGATGGGGCTCTGAGCAACTTGGTCTAGTGAAAGGTGCTCTTGTCCATGGCAGGGGGATTGGAACTCGATGATCTTTACAGTTTCTTCCAACTCAAACCATTCTGTGATTCTATGATCATTAAGATTAATCTTTTAAGTGTAAATTGAGAATTTTTGTTACTCAAAATCATTAGGAGAAGGCAAATATCATCAAACAAGGTGCTTCTGGCTTTTTCCTACATCTAATAAAGTTTAACAGGAGGTGGAAGGTAGACACATCACCGTCATGGTAAATTTTGTAAGTCCTTTCTTGTGTTTATCTTAAATGCAGATTCTAGGGAAAGTGTGCTTTGACCTATATTATAAAAAAATCTGACAAAAAGAAGCCTGAATGATCATTAGTTGCCCTGATAAATGATTTTTAAAATTATACCACTCTGTTTCAAAAAAGCTGTAAACAGCAGGAATAATATTAGATCCTAAAAAATAGATGAATAAGCTCGTGAAAAGTGATGGAGATGAGAAATAATCAGGAAAATGAGCTCCTGTTCTCAAAGGTTTCAGGAACCATTTACTAATAAACTCTAGAAAAGTATTGCTCTAAGAATTCTGCATGAACAGGCCAGCCTTTGGTAGGCTGCAAAAGTTAATTAGAAAGGGCTTAAAATATAGATAATAAAGCTGGTAAGGATGATACTTGCTGTTAATTACAACGCAATTAATTTTTAAATAATTTTGTAAATGTTGCATCACCATAAATCATTATTTTAAAGTAAATACATTCATTTATCTTTCAGTCTTGCCTAATGATAAAATCAATGCTCTAGTCTGATATTTGCCAGGCCACAGCATTTCGTTGGGCATGAATACCTCTTAGCTGAAAGAAATATGGTAGATTCCTAGGGTATTTAACATGCAATGAGAAATAAAACTTTCCAGTACTTTTGTTTAATTTGCCATTGGGCTTCAGGGACCCAGCTGTAGCTGGATGACACAAATTGTGATTTCCTCTGAATGGCATCTTAAGCCTCTGAGAAATAACAAGATAGTGGGCACAGAGCTTGGAGATTCTGAAAGATTCTCTGAAAGATGAAGAGCCTTCCTGTAAGGGTGCCATCTTCTAAAAAGCCAATTATTTCATAATCTTAAAATAGAAAAAAATTGTAATTGATTTACACAGTTGGAGAGATAATAACTAAAGTTTTTATTTCAGATTTATTTATTTTTTTGGAACTTTTTCTTTCCCAGCTGTTTATTTTTGGTTTATAGCCCCCACTATGACTCAGCCCCAGAATACATATTTCTCCATATCTCTAGACTAACAGTTGTTTTCACTATCAGACCATGTATTATGGCCAGACCTGTGTGAAACAAAGTCATTTTTATTCATAAGGTTTTCAAGCAAACCTTTTTCTCTGTTTCACTTCAAGGAGTTCATCCCTGGAGTTTGTCTTTGAGTTTCAACTTCCAAGGAACCTAAAACTGCAATCTGAAATTCAGTCAAGGCTGCAAAGCTTTGCCTTGTTTCAGGTCAAAAGCTCGGGAAAGAGTTGAATTACCTGACCAAAGCAAAACCAATTCCCTGAAAAAACCCCTTCAGTAACACAGAATTATCTTGTTCCTTTTAGTTCAGCATAACTCAAACTCATTAAAATCATCAACTACGGAGTTCGAGTCCCCACTAACACAATCTTGACTTCAACCTCTTTGAGTAATGCTGTTATACCCCACACACAAGCATACATTGAGGAAAGAAAAACATATTTTACTGTGGCGTATAATACAATTTGCTTTGTAAAATAATGTTATCTTTAAGGAGGATGGTACTGAACAAGTGCTATCTGCACTTAAACACTTTCCAGCTCCATAGAATCATGACATCTGCTATATTTTTCATGCAATCTGCAGTGCTGTTTCAAATTGCTTACAGCTATTTTTATACCACACACCAGTTATTGTTCCAACTTCCCTCCTTCCCCAGCATACCTTTTATCCTGCTACTGCCACAAACTTTAGAATTGAAAAGCAAAAGGCAGCACACTAAGCGTGTCTGAGTACACACACACACATTGCACAAGTAGGAAAGGACAGTAGGGTCAGCATCAACGCAGCAGAGCTGAGGTCCCAGACCTCAGGACAGCATAACTACAACCTCTGGCAAGCTCCAACAAATCCCCTCATTATTTGCAGCTGTATCTGGAACATGCTCCCTTAAATACTGATGGCTATTGCCTACTCAACAAAGGAAGAGTTAAGGTTGTCTCAGTCTGTATCTTGATGCTGGAATTTTTTATTTTTTGCTCATTTTTGTGCCATTAACTTTGATACTCTAGAAAGGCATAGGATTTTACACATTCTGACAGGATATCTATCAAGTGAATAACTTTCTGCTCAACCTTGTTTTGTAAGAAAGAAGACTTCTAATGTATAGCAGCACACAAAACCCAAAAATTATGTTCTTTAAACACAAAAATGTAACAAAACTAAAGCTTACACATCTAAGTTAGAAACTTTTCCTGAACTAGAAGAGCAGAAGTTCTTGAACAATGTGTCTGCAAATGACCTGGAGAGTGTGTGTAATCCCATACACTTTATCCATGCCATAAAGACAGGACAATATAGTACAAATCTCTCTTTTGATACTGCAGTTCAGCAATGCCTTTTACTCACTTTATTGCACTGTTTTATCCATAAAAGGCAGGTGAAAATCCTATTAAGAAAAATGTCACATCTCCTTGGATTATTATTTCTTCCCTTTGTAATAAATGTTGTTTCAGAGAAGTGATGCCATCTGCTTGTCCTTGCTGCTTCTCTTTGGAACTCAAGAAGTTTAACTAAGTTCCGCTTTGTCTTAAAAGCTGGTCTGCACACCCACAAAGGAGCACAGACAGACATAAATTCTGTGTTTTCTTTCCTAACATTAGATGCAACTATGCCATCACTGTCCACATTTCCTCTTGGTGGAAAAAGGGCTGTTATGCAATCTCTCCTCGAGGCATTGGTACCCTAAATACTTCACTTTAATCAATATTAATTTGCTATTTAATTCTTATAGTTTTACAATTTCAATAACCAGATCATAGAGAACTTTGCCACTCAAAGTATTAATAGTTATTCCATAAAATATAACCCCTTTTACATTTATATAATCTTTAACTATAAATTATGTTGATGTTGTAATCCAGACAACTGTGAATGGTCAAAAAAGTTCTCATTTGTTTGGGCTTTTTGGTTATAACAGAAAAATAATATTCAATTATCTTTGTAAAATGATACACAGCTTTTACATTTTACATTTAAGGTAAATAATAAAGTAATATAAACTTGTATCTCTATAAATCCTGGTTTCAATTTCAATTGATCACCTGTTCAAAAGCATTTTTTACTGTCTTCTCATTATTAGGAGATTGTTGGCAAAAGGAAGACGTGAACAAAAGTAAGGACTGGATATGTTTTCTCTGTGTCCTAGGTATTTTAGAATACACTTTGCAGATGAAAATCCCACTTTTCAGCATATGAGAGGAGGAACAGAAGATGCATGCCACTGACTCAGCATGCATTGTTCATCACCTGTAAAAGGGCAACTGTACCTTTCTACTTTCTGTGCTTTAAAAGTGTAGGGCATGTGGAGCTCACAGGAAATATTCTTATTTCAAAAACTCATAACCACAGAGCAGATAATTAGATTTTAAACTGGCTGATAATAAGTATATAAACATCCTTTGGGATTAGCAACCTGAACCAGCATCTCTAGCAGCGGTCAGCAGCTCTCTGCAACAGCTTGGGGCAGACTCACTGTTTCTATTTGAAAGTGCAGCTGCTGAGTATGTGTTTCCTCAGAACACCCAACTGCTGTTGAACTGCTTTGGTGTGTAGCATGTGCAGCACAGTGCCGTATAAATACATCCAGGTGCAGATAAATTGGAATGTGATTAAGCCAACACCTTCTTTCAAAAAAGACTTAAGGATCTTTAACAACCAGAAAGGAAGACTTTGATTTTTTTTAATCTCAATCAAAAGACATGAGAGACTTCCCTACTGCATTGAAATTTTGAAACTGCAGGTTAGCTTACAGTTATGACAAGTGGCACCACTGTAATTAGTTCCATCGCAAGTGCACTTGAAGCTGTCCCACGTCTGGGTGCATTTTCCATCATGTTCACAGTGATTGGGCACACACCTGTCAGGATGAGATGCAAAGACAGAAAGAGAAACCTAAATGAGCATCGAGATTTCCATAAAGTGAAATTTTGAGCTGCACAAGCAGTGTATCATGTCCTTGTCTAGTAATTAATCCTTGTTATTTTAGGCGGATTAACAGAATTTACATCTGAACAAACAACTACATAAAAGTTTCATCAAGGCTTTGCTGAAGCCCTTTTATAAACTGTAAAAAAGCACATTAAAGGTGGAATAGATTAATCATCATAAATCAGGGTTCTAAGTAACATATGACTGGTACTCAGCAGTCAAAACAAAAAGAACATCACAAGTCACACCTTCTCCTGCTATGCAGGTGGTTAAAAATGCAAAGCCACTGGGTTGCTGTTCATCTTTCTGTTGCCAGCAATGGGAAAAAAGGGAGGCAGGTTGCCTCCTGGCTAGGATGGGAGGAAATTAGTAAAGCTGCATTAATAAAACAAACTATAGTTTTTGTTATAAAAGTTGTGTTAGTTTTTCTTCACAGGGGTTTGTGGCAAGTGCTGTTCACCTTTCTCCCACACACCTGCTTTTCTTGTTCAGCTACACTGTTGCTGGAAAGTGGAAGGAATGCAAACGAAAAAGTGGAACAGCAAAAAACCAGAGTTATAGCAGAACATATATTTATTGTTTGAAATATTATCTAAATGTGATTTCAAAGATTTGAGTTTGGCCAGGTTCTTTTCTATCAAATACAGTAAGAAATGGGAATTACCATTTACCTTCACCTCTGAAACTATTAATCTTCTTTGCCTTCAAAGGGCTTTGAAATACCATTTCAAAGAATATTTTTTTCCTTAATAAATTAGTTACAATCAGACTCAGTGCAGGCTCTGCCTTTTTGATCAAGAAGCAAAGGAGCTTTCCTTTCATGTTTTTTTTGACAAATCTATATATTTTTTTTATGAAATTGAAAACTAAAACTAGGAGACCCCCTATTAGACAAAGAGAATCTCTTCAGAAATGCATGAAAAATTAAGTATTCTTATCTCTAAGATAAATCTGAAGTTCATCATATTCCTGTGACAGTTAACAAAACTCTCATAAACAACACCCAAGGAAAGTTTTGCTTTCCTATGTAGAAACTTATTGAAACTGGAAGTGTCTGGGTCATTCCTCTAAAGGCTTACAGTCTTATTCCCTCAGTTTCCAGTTAACTGAGCATTGACTTGTATGGCTCAACAACCAAGAATAACTTATGACACAATATGCACTGGAGAATTGAATATTGTGTACTCACATTTAGAAATGAATTTTTGTTTTATGCATGCCAGTACACATACCTCAGAATATACAGAATATAGATGTCTTACATCCTATATCAGTCTTTGGAACTCAAGGCTACCCAATCTTCTCCAAAAAGATCAGAAAATACTGGCGTGGTTAAAAATAGTTCTTAAGAAATGCTCTTCTAAAGCAAGAAAAAAAGCATTTAAAAATCTTCTTTTCACAGTAAAATACAGTGAAACTACCTGAGGCAATTATCACAGTTCAATAAATTGTTTTCAACATGGTTTAAATGAATTCATTTAGTTTTATAAGTGTGGCAGGCTAAATGAATAGATAGAGCTGATTACTGCTATTCAGTTGTGTTCTCAACACTGCAGAAGAAAAACGAGAGCATATAATAGTATATTGCTAAACATCCAAACAATTAACAATTTAGTTGAATCCATAGCTGCTGGGTACAAGAGTAGGGAAAGCAAAGAGCAATGACATTTCAAAAATAATCTCGTAAAAGTAACTTTTATTTGAGGCTGTAAATAACTACAAAAGTTCCTAAATCTGAATATGGTTTTGTATTTTTTCCAGCTTTTCGAAATAACTTTTTAAAATTTATTTTCTTCTTCATTTACAATTGAACATACATTACTTGAAAAGTAATTTTCCAATGACCAAACCAAACATTTTTCTATGTGAGTTTCACCAGCTATTTATATGAACTCTCATACGTAATGCTTGCAACTAGTTTCATATTTTAGTGCTGTATAACTTACTTTTATTGCAGCATAACTAGTAAAGAGACTGCATTACTGACTATATAACTGAGGTAAATGACTTAATCTTCACAAAGATGAAAACTAGATATTTATCTGTATCATTTAATGGAGCGTATTAAGTCATAAAAACAGAGATATTCAGCAAACTCTTTGATGTTAACTTTATGCTTCCAGGATGATGGTTGGATTAACATAGTCTGTGTCTGCAAAATTTTGTTTTTACTCATCTGATTTTCCCTGTTCTAAAGATGATGCATTTAGAAAAATGGAGTAAACAATATTTAAATGTTAGTGCACACAGAAGGTTAAGTCAGACTATAGGATCATTTCCTGAAGTTCTCCCTTCACCCGCTTTTCTGTTAGTTTATTTTATCAGATAGAATTTTAGGATTTATTTTCTATTAAATCCATTAGCAAACTTCTGTAACATAATCTGGTGATCATCTGTCCACATTTTGGACAAACCTTACCTACTATAATAGAGTTTACAGGAAATGATGGATATCCAGAATTACAAATTACAAAAATTTGTAGAAATTACAAAAAAAAAACCCCTGCTTGAATTCAGTAAACAATATAATAAAGAATAAGATTTATCACTGTAAACTCCATTACTTTTCAAACACATTTCTTTCCGTAGAATGAGAATAATATACAAATTCAATATGCAAATATGTTGCTAAGAAATTTGTATTTTGAGCAGCCACAATCATATCATTTATCTACCTTATGCTTATCATTTAGTAGACACTCAAAATTTATACACCCAAAACCTCAAAAAATTTCAATGCACGCATGATTTGCAGATGATTTATGTTAAAATACTATGTTTCTAGGCAATTCAATTCTTTCTTCTCCTTTAGGAATAAGGCTTCATTACACAAAAAGCAAAATAAAACAAAGCAAACTTTCAAAACAGCACTTCCTTCCTAAACCGGGCTCTGAAGTTAGAAACCATCATGAAACAGGACTGCAAGTTCCTCATCACCAAGTTGTGTCCTCTTCCCACTGTGGATACCTATATTTTAAGAACTTGCAAAATATTGCAGACTCCATTTTGAGAACTTTCTTGCTCTACAGCTCCTTCTGAAAGGCAAGTCTAGAATTTCATCCCTTCAAGTGTGATACACTGTCTTTTAATTTCCACCCCAAAATTTATCCATAGAGAGTTTACAGATGCTGTTTGGTTTGGTATTTTATTTGGAGCCTTTGATTTGTTTATCAAAGAATTCTTGTTTTCCTTTTGGATTTACATCTCAATACTTTGCAGAGAGCAGTCATAGCTTCTTTTAATCTGTAGTTTTGTGAGATGAAATCTCCTGTTGGAAAAGATATTTTCCAGAGTTCTTCCTTGTAACTCTTCTCCTGCTTGCACTTGCATTCTGCTGAGTATTCTAAAGGAGGTCTTATCAATGTTTAGTGATTTCAGAGTTGATCAACATTTTCATATTTCTTTACTGAAATTATTTTGCTTATGTCTTGGGTTGGCATTTTGCTGACTACCAAAGAATAGTGACTCAAAGTCATCCTGAGATTGCCCAATGCATTAAACACCTTCACTAAATTCCCATCCTTCTTTTCATCGCTTCCAATGAATGACTTCCATTACATACAGAAAATCTTGCTACTGTTTTCAACAGCATTACTCTGTACTGCAGCTTCCATCGCGTCATCCAAATCTTTCAAGTTCTTTTTCTAGGCTGAAGCTGTATCAACAGCATGTTTCATCAAGGTATTCCTAATTCTGAGCCAAGATTGAAGCATTAAATAGGATTTTCTCTGGCACTTATCTCTGAGCAACTCTCATCTCCCAGCCAGCCATTAGCCAATCAGTATAAATTGAGAGGCAATTCCATTTGACAGTTCACAACTTACTTTGCAATTCCTCTCTCAAACCTCATCTTTCCTGGTTTAGCTAATAATTTTCATCATTACAATATATCAAATATTTTATTGACATCTGACAAAATAGATCTATTACCTTTTCCTGTCTGAGACAAAAAATACTGTGCTTTATCAGAGAAGGAGATCAGGTTAATCCTGAACAACCCACTGTTGATAACATCTGCTGCATTCCACTCTACCTTGCATTTCCTTCAAGATAGCTCCTTATTTTCCTCAAAAGCATAGTAAAACTACTAAAACCAGATTAATGGGTGTCTGGTGATCTGGATCTTTCTATTTGTTAAATTACATCAGGTTAACCCTGTCACCCCATAATGCAAAATCATGATCTTTCTTAAAATTTGTTTGGGTTTTTTTGTCATTGTTTGGTTGTTTTTGTTTGGTGTGGTTTGTTGGGTTTGTTTGTTTCTTTGAGTTTTCCTTTTGGTTTTGTTTCTTTGGAGGTTTTTGTGGTTTTATGTTTGGTTTGTTCCACATGTGATACAGGGATCCTAAGTGAGCCTGACATACTATGGTCAGCAAGAAAGAAAAAAAGAAAAGAAGACAAAGAAAAGGGATCACATAATGTTAGTATATGCAGGAGAGTGATATCACACCCATGGAAAAATCCTCACAGCCTATTCAGCAGAAATGAGCAATGGCTGATTTTCAATGGCACAAAAATTTGTTGGAAACAGGATGGTTACAAACTGTTAGAAATGTCCACAGGGGAAGGGAAAAGATGCAATGAGGTTCATTACTGGTAGAAAGTATTTTCAGAAACAACTCAACATACACCAGGAATGACTTAAATATGTTTGGTTCTGCCTGAAGGCAGGAGAATGAGCTCAGAGATCTCTCCAGACACCTTTCTAATCTGGATATTTTCATATTCCATAAGAAACAAAAATCATTTCTTTCAATCTCTTTTCTCATTATGTGATTACAATATTTTCTTAATGTTGTAACTGTGCTATTTATCCCCTGTAAGTCAACAGGGCACTGCCTCAGCCTTTTTAGAGGACTATATCCCTCAGGGCAGGGTTATTTAAAACATTAACCAGCTCCCCCAGACATATTGTGTGCAAAGTGTATAGTATTTGACTCCAATTTTTAGGTTTAAAGATCATTTGAGCAAGAAGATGAAAAGTTATTTTGTACAGAAAGGGAAATGTCCATATGGCCACATACAGACTGTTAAATAAAGTCCCTCAGCACTGAAGAACCATCAAAAATCTCACTATTCTCTCCTGTAAAAGGCAGACCTTTCCTTAATTTCCCTGCCTTTTCCTTTCCTGCTTCCCTGTCACACTTCCTATCTCTAGCATAAGTGCAAAATACAGCTTGTGTGTAGATACAACCTAAACCAACTCTTTATTTTTAAATTTGAAACAATCGAGCCAAGAAATCACCAAACCAAAACATTCACCTGTGCAATTGCTCCTCCACCTGAGAGGTCAAAAGGAAGGAAAACTACACACAACACACACAAGATATTTGACATGTACTGCCGCAACTGTAGTGAAAAGAACTCAAGTGCTACAGTGATAATGACAGCATGAGAATTTCTGTAGAGCAGAACAAAATGTTAAAGGCTTTTTGCAAAGGAAAATAACCCAGGCTGAATTATGCTTAACATGAAATTCAATCTTTTCCTTCTCATCATCAAATCCCTATCTAATCTTGCTCATGCTCACACCTCACCTCTCATTTGTCTCCCAAATTGCTTCTGTTCTGCTTTTTTTGTGCATTTCTCTGCCTCAGAACTAACCACAATCAGTTTGTTTTGAGTGGTTTTCCAGTATTTTCCCATTAGTTGCCTTTTTTAACACCTCCAAAAATATCCTTCAAATCCGTATTATCAGCCTTTTTTGGAAAGATCCTTCAAAATCCACATTGCTGTCCTTTTTGAGTGTGTTGTTCTGTCACTGTCTACCTTCATTCACACCCACAAAAAGACTATTGAAATATTATAAAAATTTAGAAGTTATTTACTCTTCAGGATTACCTGACTGCTCAAGAAGACCAAGAGATATTACACCTATAAAATAAGAGGCAAATAATTTGTAGGACCAATAAATGCTTTCAGCTGGTAACTTGAATCACAGGAGATCTTTTTGTTTATTTAAATGACATTCTGTAAACTGGAAACCAAATCACAAAAACATTCTAAACATATGTATCTGTTTGCAGTGACGTTGCTCTTTAATGCAAAAGAACGTATTGCACCCATCCTGGTAAAAGCATACTGAACAATAAGATAACCCAATTAAGGACTGAGTGCTATTGCAGAGTCCTACTGCAGCACCATTAGGTTAAAATTAACAATTCCATAGAGAGTCTGTGTTTTTCAGAGTATCCTGAGTGAAAGGAAAATCAGCTGATCTGCCTGTAAGATTCTTTCTTATTTCTTACAATGTAACAAGTGCTTAAAGTGACCTTGAGATTTTCAGCAACAGGATTTGGAACTCCTATGCAAGGCAACACAAAGGGCAGATGGAAGGGACTGTAAAATTAATTTAGATTCACAATAATTCCAAAACTAGTTTAATTTGCTGCTGACTTCTAAGCTAATTGTACACAGACGCATATAATCAACAATGGCAGAACTAAATAAACCTGAACCAAGGAGTGCCTATTCTTTCTTTGTCACTTACAGCAATACAAGGCCTTCATGTTTCTTTGGTGGACAATATCAAACTTGTTCTGTCATGAGATCAAAACAAAATGCTTGGTACTTTTAAAGACTGTGATTTATAAAGAAAAAAATCAATTTTAAAATATGCAGTGACATTTGATTAAGAAAAGTTCCTTTTTGCCATAATCCCAGTAAAGGCTGCCAAACAGTTTTTTGGTGTTATCTTCAAATCTGTAAGGTTCCATGTTAAACTGTTTGCATTAGAATGATTAATGGAGAACTAATGGATAAAGTACCACAGTTAACTCATTTGGATTAAATGATCTGCTTGGATTTATGCAGTTTTTATTTTGTACACAACAATGTAGAGACTTTTCCTTTATTTTCTGTTGCTCTTAATTTTCAGACCACTTCACAAATTAGTTCCTTAGAATTAAACCATGCTGGTTCCACTTTAGCAATCGCAGGAGCTGGATAAGCCATTTTTTTGCATCTGTCGTAGACAATTTCCTGTACCTGTGTGTTGTGCATAACCTAGGCCCTGAGATGTCTGATAGCTGAAAAAACACTTTTGTCCAACTCTAACTGTTGCCACTTCTGCAGAAGCAAAGCAGGGAAGGATGAATTTACTGTGGCAGTTAACAAGAGGGAATTTCACAGCCCTGGAGTCACTTATGTCAGTTCCTACCAATTGCTTCATGACAACAGGAGACCAGCTCTGTGTGGAGTTGAAGCAGGAGGAAATGGTTTAATTGGGCAGCACTTGCTCAGGTGTTGTCTGTCTTCTCTGGAGTGGGACAGGGCAGGGAGGGGGGACATCAGGATAAAATGTGTGGAAATGACCCATGGGCTTCATCTAGTCCAAAAGCTGCAAACTAGAGTGTGCTGTGATAATCTTACAGAGGTAGATGATAAACCCAGAAATTCATAAAATGAACTAATTAGGCTAGATAAAAATGACAGCTTCTGTTGCACAATGTTTTAGTCAGAAAATGCAGGCTTAGGTCTTCAGCTAGTGTAAATAAGGCCATTTGCATATATCTTAAGCCTGTTAAATGAGTGGAAACAAAAGGAAGAATAAACTTTTATGAAAGGCCAGCTACTAAATATTTATCTCCAATGGGTTTGTTTTTAACCTTTTCCATTACCTTGTGAAGACCATTGGCTAGTCATTAACCAAGTTAAGGCTTTCTAGAGCAGATGAGAGCTGCTTTATGTAACATTTTTTTTAATTGACTGCTGTATTTGAACAAACACACAGGAGTGGCAGTTATTCACTAAGCTTACTATGCCACATTGGCACAGCTCAGAACTTTTGGGGATAGGAGAAAGTGTGTTAAGCACTGAGACTCTCCAGAAGAATCTCATGGGTTTTAATTACTAAGTTTCTGAAGAAATTTTTAAACCCTTCCAAGTGTTGCCCTATTCAAAATCTGACTGGATTAGTTTTGTATTCATCTAATCACCTGTCTTTTGCTAACTCAAATAGGTAAAGTTGAACATACTGGCTGGGCTTGAGAACAAACCATAAAATAGATTCTTTGGTGTCTTGTTAATTCTTTATTATTTCTTCTTTTTACAGCTTTAATCAAATACAGCTCCTGAGATTTTATGATATCAACTTTATAATCCAAGTCAGACATTAGGAGAAAGTTGCTCTTATTTTTTAGAAGATCATAATTATCAGACCATGTGGACCTGTGAACAACCTATATAACACAGGACAGTGACTAAAATATTTCAGACCATGTGGACCTGTGAACAACCTATATAACACAGGACAGTGACTAAAATATTTCCTGTTAATAAACACAAGCGATCATGCATTGAATCACCAGGCAAATACAGAATTTATAGAGGTGTGTTTTAAATGAGATTATTCCTAAATTTATGTTTTGGGGAATAAAGAAACTGGTAATTAGAAATCTTTATGTTTCTTCCCATAATGTAAAGAATTACTCAGTCATAAAGATGATTATAATACTGATGGGTGATTTTGTATGAAAAGCCTCTTGCTGTGTCAGTCAAACCTGGACGTGGGCTGTCACAGCCTTTGGCTGTGCCACTTCTCCGCTCCTTTGTGCACAACATAGAGGATCTTACCTTTTGCATTACTTGTTTTGACTGCCTGCCTCTTAATCAGGGACAACAATGATCTCATGTTGATCTTCAAAAAGAGATAAAAGTTTTGGTGCATCATATGCAAAATGCACAACCCATTTAATATCTCTTGCTTGGTAAATGAAGAGCACATGAATCACCCTGATGGTCATGGAGCTATCAGATGCCATCAGCTACTACTGATATAAGTACAGTCATGGCTCAGCATCCTAATTTACTAATCTGGCTATGACATGATGAGATGGAGTTGTATTTTATAGCTGGTAGGTTTTGAGTTAAACATACTGAAAGTCAATGTCCCAATTGCTATGGCATTGTAGTTAAAACATTATTTGGTATTACCAAAGTGAGGCTAATCTTGCAAAGTGCAAATTGCCTAAATGACTTTGTTTTGATGGTAGTCCTAAAATAAATCACTACAACAAGTAGTCTTTTTACCTGCCTGGTACAACTAGCTTTTGACTTCAACTTGTATCATGTAAACCACCTTTTAAAACTTATTATAATTATTATTATTTTACTCTTTGCTATCATGACTGTTAGGAATCTGGCCACCTTCTACACTGTGATACACACAATCTGGAATTATTAATAAAATTAGAATTTTACTTTTACAGCTTCCCTCAAAGACTGTTTATCTTACAAATACCGATTTGATAGTCAATTCAAGACAAGTCCTTATGTCTTGACAGAATCTGTGGATCTTGCATTACTGTTCAGATTATAAACGGTTAATTCCAGTGGATTGTTCTTGTAACCATGTAACCAGAGGAGTCTGTTCTGTACTCATTGTACAAAACACTTTCTGCCTAAGCAGTGAAGGTTTTCCCCCTCAAAACAAAAGCATAGTCTTGGCAGTAAAGCAAAACACACAATCTATGCAATAAAGCAAAAATCACAATCTACGCAATAAAGCAAATGTGAGATGGAAGCAAATGTGAAATGTTTCTCAGATATTTATTAATGACAACTGGTATAAATGCCAGTTTCATTATTAAATCTCTAGTAGAACACATAAGTCAAGGACACTAATTTCTCCTGTCTGAGAGAAACTCAGATCTTCCTTATTTCTTGGTAGAGCAAAAATAAACCAAGACTTTTAGTTATCCTACTCTACCACAGAGGAAGAGCTGAGGTCAGCATGCTTTTGTTGCAGTACATCCTTGCCAACTCCTAGTTTGCTCAATATTGACAAGGACATATAGACTAAGTTCTCTGAGTCATTAATTTGAATTTGACTTGGATCAATCATGAATGAATCAGGTGTAGACAGCATTCACACATTATTTACACTCTCTCTCATGGAACACTCTCCCTGAGCTGACCCACAGAGTCACAAAGATTAATTATATTTCATCTTTGGTTAGAAGCAATATAATGTGCATATTTACTCATAACCCTTTCCCCCTTCTCTATTCCCATTTCTTATCTTTTCACTTTGCAAGATTTTTGGATCAGAAAAAAGGGTTTAAATTTTTATTTGCATAGGATGTTATCACAATGGAATTTCCTCCTCTCTATCATTGCAATCATCATGAACAACAATAGCAATAAACAGAAACACAGAAATGAGTTATCTTTTTGCACTGCTCTATTCTCCTCCAAATTACCACAGAGCATATGCTAAAATCTACACAATCTGCTTTTTCTCCTTTACTATGAAAATTCTGCCAGCTACCAGAAACAGCAATATGCTTAGCTAAAATATCATGTATAAAACATGAAGCATATAGGTTAAACTGACTTATTCCCCTGTCCTTTATCTGTGTTCTTAGTGCACATCAGTATTTTATTCTTTTATAGAAGCCCTAAAACATTTTTATAAATTGCAATATAATGAGTGTTGTAGTCTAAAGACATGAAAAGCAAGGATGTGCCAATGAATTTGCAGCTCTGCTGCAGTGCAGTCACAGCTCTGTGATAAATATACTAATACAGTGCTCTACTCACAACCTATTATTCAATTCATTTTCAATTTGCTGAAAACAGATATGTACTGTAAGTAATAAACAATTCATTTATTACCTTGAACTTGTGCAATGAACTGCTTTGAAGCCTGGAGGCTTCCTGTTGAAGTAATAAGTAGGTGTGAGTGCACAAACATAGGTGCATTTCTGTTCGCACACCTACATTCAACATGAATAAACATATACACGTGCTTTTTCCAAGAATGATGACAATTTCAAGCTTCTGAAAATGGGAAGTCCTTTCAAGAAAAAACTTCATATTTAAAGCAAAATTGTTTTTAAGGAAAATGTAACTGTGAGGATACAACAGTTCTAATAACATGTACGTGACTGTAAAAAATGTAATGACGTGACCCTGGTATGCCTAATTTTAGTTAAAAATAGCTCATTGATGGGATTCAATTATTCTACCAAAATAGGCTTATGATTGCCCTATAGAACAATTGATAGACTATAATTTGGAGTACTTTGGAGGGCCCTGATTCTGTTTTTCTGCATTTCAAGCACTGCAATTTGGGAACCACAGTTCAGGGTCTGTCAGTATTTCAGTTCATTATAAGCTTTGATTGCTCAAGTGTTTATATTTCTGTTACAAATTTTACTCCAAAAGTTTACTCCAATTTCAGCAAATGAAGCATAAGCCAGAATGGAAATAAATAGTAGTCTACTACCATTTTGGTTCTGAAGTAGTTCATGCAGTTAGTATTCCAGGAGAGTAAGGACAGGCTGGTAGACTGTTTTAGAGGTTTTTCTTTAAATAGAAGAAGAAAATAAGGAAAAATCCCTACACAATATTTTGCTTTTGCTTTCCAGACATTTTGTCATGAAATCTTTGACACTTCTTGAAACAGATTTTTCAGAGGAAAGGGCTGGATTTGATTAATATCTCAACTTGAAAAAGGTTGGAAAACATGTTGAAATTCTTGAAACATGTCATTTGACCTGTTCAAAATGAAGAGTATCTTTTTTAGTTTAAAATAATTTTTCATTTTGAAAAGTGATGTAAAAATATGCTATATGGATGGGACTGTACTAAGCCAAGCAATAACACCTTCCAACCCTCTGTTTCAAATTGAAAGTATATTTCAAAGTATTTTCCTGAGGGAAAAATGGGTTGGAGCAGTTAAGTAGGGCAGTATGCAAGAAAACTATTGAAAGAACCTCTGCAGCTTTGATAGCTGCACTGACAGCTGAACGGGGAATAAGAAGTTAGCCTGAAATTCAGTAGATCTGATATGGGAGCAATCTAAACTGGTTGTGCACCACTGGCTGCATCAATGCTAAGAAAGGAATTTAAACTGAAAAATGAAAAGCAGCTACAGAGAGACGCTGTATGTAGAAGACAAAAGTGTGAGGGAGAAGAAAAAAAGTGAGAAGAAAAATGTTTAATCACGAGTGTGAGCACTGTTGGGGGAAGTATTTCAAACTACTTGAAAAACAGAAATTGGAGAGCTGCTCAAAGCAAGACAATAAGGAAACAATATAGACTCCAAGGACAGGAAAGAGATGAACTACTGTAACCTCAAGTGCCATTAAAATTACTGTTTTGGGAAGCATGAAACAATATAATCAACTCATCATGTCAAGATACTTGCACTTGCATACTGGCACTGAAAAAGATCTGTCTCTCTTTTTGATACTTACTCTCTTTAAAATCAAGGTACTTTGACTGATTCATGGAAATCTGCTAAGGCCTTCTAGTCTCCTTATATCCAAAGAGATGTGGCTCCATACATACAAAAGTAGAATGGAACCATGGCCACTGTTGCAAAAATGATATATCTTTTCATTGTTTAACTATTTCAAAATGCTAGCCATATGATATATATTTTTTTCTTCTAAAACTTTACTTTGTCTAGTTACTGCTTGTCCCTTAACTTTAGCATGTTAAAAACATGTCAACAATTCCTACTGCTACATCTCCCTGCTATATGAGAGATTGGAAAGAAATGCTGAAGCAACATCTTCCTCTGGTCAAGTCTTTTCTTACTGAATATTGCTGACATCAAGAGCTTTGTAGGTCTTCCGTCTTTTCTGAAAGATCTGCATATAACAGATAATGTAAGAGTGATTGGTGCAGGGAAGGGGTATCCCAGATGTTCAGTCATGATTATGCTGACCTGTACTTACAAAATAATAAATATGGTGAGCTGTAACAAAAAGTCCCAGTTGCAGTAACCTCTGGTCAGGCACCACAGGCAAGAAGACGACTCTTTTTTCCCCACTTTACCTACAACAGCAGCCAACGTAGTATGTTACTTTAGGTCTGCTTTACCCTCAGATACACATCTCTTCTTTCTACCTTTTACTGCTATGAATATTTCTGGTCAGAAAAAGAATCCTGAATAATATCATAAAAACCTCTATGGAACCCAAAATTTTATCAATGCCATTGAATGTTTGCATCTACAGGGTGTCACACGTAGATTATACACATCAGATATGTATAATTTACTAATGTCCTTGCAATAAAGGAACAAGTAAGCCTTACAGTGCTACTGCTTAGGTTTTAGTCTGTGTACTAATGCTCTGCTGTAGCTAGAAAAAGTGTTCCTATCATGAAATAAAGTAAAACCCATGTATCAGCATTTACAAATCTGATCTGGAGAAATTAAACTAGAGCTTATGTGAATTAGTCCAACAGAAATAAGTCAATAAAGCTTTGGAAGCCTCTTGTGGAATCCACTGTCACTCTGTAAAGCTTTGCTAGAACACAATTTCTGGGACAGGTTCCTATTTTTTGATAAAGAAGGACCTGCATCCTGCTCTGCAAAGCAAAGCTAAAAAGAAAAATAGGAAAAACATGGGGTTTTTTTCCTAAAAAGATAACTCAGAAAACAGTCAAAAGCAAAAGGAAATGTTCCAGCTTTGGAAAAAAATAATTCTTACTCTCTTCCTTGATCACTGTAGCAATTGTATGCTTCAGTATGTATGGGAAGATATTTTTATTTTCTCTCCAGTGTTCAGATGTGGAGCACTGAAATCAAGGCTATACAAAGTAATTGCATACAGTGGCGTGGTGCAGACATTCTTTACATTTTACCACATGAAATTATGAAACAAATTATATTTAAAATAGCATCAGATGTATTAAGGTCTGCTAAGCAGTCTGTACTTAATTCTTAGACTTCTATAAACCGTGATTTTTGGTGGATGGCTCTTCACCTTAGAAATCAGGGATTTGAGCAAGCTACGTTAAACCAAATTAAGAAGAATTTATCATAGTTTAACTGAGCCCAGCACCAATGGATAAGAAATTTAAAGCTCAGAAATACGATAAACTAAAATTTAATATCTAGATATTAAATACAGACATTATAGATTAAATATAGACATTATTATTTCTCTAATACTTCAAAACAAAAAATAAAGAGCAATGGAAAGTGAACTTTCCAGTCTATCAGCTGCCACACCAAACTTGCCAAACGATACAATCGCATTTTCAAAGTACTATTAGTGGTACTCACAATTGATCTATCCTAATAACTTAAAAGACTGTTACTTTTTCCCTAAAAATTGAAAGATTCTTAAAAGTCTTAGCTGTTTATTTGTGCACAGTGATTTCCATCTTAATACCTTAAATATACAATGTGTTTCTTCAAGTTATATGAAAAGTGAACAACTGTTCTATTTACGGAGCGTTGTTCTATAGTAGTGTTAAATGGCAACAGGGTCAAGCTAAAATTGCCACTAAGCCTACAAAACTTGGAAAACATAATTCTACTGCTCTTGATGATGTATAAAGCATAATAAATGTTTTATTGAGAATTTAAAAAATGGCATGGGAATTATCCGAAAAGGGAGAAAATTCAAGATTGCTAGATCTGTATTTCTTTTACTGAGGAATACTACTGTATATGCTCTCAACAGAGAGTTACACTGTGACTGTGCTACTTGATGCATTCAAAGACATATTTTTCTAGACAAATGCTGAAGCATACATTTAACCACGCAGTGAGAAGAAATTTTGTATTATTTAGGCTTTGACAAGATTCCACCTGTATACTGTTACTGCACAAATACCAAGTTCATGTATGTCTGATAAACAAAAAAGTAGATGCGATTAGAAATAATGTCATTATGTGGAAACATCATTCTTTGTCTTTCCATTTCATATATAGATGTAGAGCTAAAACTTGAAGTGTGAATGTTTGGGATCGAATAAATGCAATATAGCCCACACAATGCCTTTTGGTTCTTCATGAGGGCTTGTGGGGCCAGTATGAAGGTAATTTAAATGCCCTTAAGTACATGCCCTGGATTTATTGGATTTACATTGAGCTAAAATATAAGGGTCCAGATATCTTCCAAAAAAGTCAAGGTTTACCCTAAATTTATCTTGTCTTTCACTGGTCTTCTTCCTCTTTCCTTTTACACTAGTCTGTTTGGGGGAAAGATGGATGCAAGTTCTTTCCTTCGAACCAGAAAGTGTTACTGGATACATGGGGTCACTGTCTCATTAAGAGCTCTTAAGTGGTATCAACAGGATGCAATGGATGTAGCTTCCTTTCACTTGTCTCTTTGTGCAGTACAGTCTCTGTGAAAAATACCTATTTAGTGACAGCAGAGAATTAGGGAGACCTTACTGGTGTTATTTGATAACAAACACAATTTAAGAAATGTGCAGCTCTTTTCCTTTGTCCCTATAATGGCTTTAATTCTACATTTTTAGATGTTTATTTCAAGAATGGGGTTTAAATCTTGATACTTTACAAACTGTAAGAATCAACACCACCAGGACTACAAAAATGGAAATTAACTATGTTGATCATCTTTTCCACCAAAGAAAAACTATCTTGTAACTGCAATGCCAGGTTCCTGATTTTAGTGCATGATATTCTAGCGGAGCCTATGTTAGTCTGACTCTCTGGTGAGCCGCTTCCTTTCATACTAAGGGACTCTAGGAGTTTTGGTCCTCATTGCACTGTCAAACATATAAAAGCTAAACCTTCCCAACATGTTAGAGATCAGAAGAGATAAATCAGCTACCAAAATCTGCTTGAAGTTTTGAAGCTACTCAAAAAGATCTTTATAGTGAGTCACCAGTCTTGCAAAGATAGGTCACATTTAAATTATGAAGTAATGCATTATTTATATTGGAGAGATTGTAACTCAGAAATCACTGTTATAAACAAGAGAAAGGTCTGTGCAAGAGCAGTGAAATTATACTGTAATTTGCTGAGCTACAAAGATAAATTATTTCTAAGCAATATATATTATAAATAGGAGTGCTATACAAATAAGCTGTCCCTGAATTATAGTGGAACAGGACAAAATGCTACCAATTTCTGTGCAAAACTGAGTGTGGTTTACAAGATAATGACAGTCCTCACAGACAGAACACATGGGCTACAAACAATAATCAAAATCAGAAGCTCAAGTTGACAAAAACTGATTCCTAGAATTCTGAAGAAAGAGTCATAAAATCATAAAAAAATATTAGATTTATCAGGTTTAAATTAAAAAAAAATCTGTGATATAGGAAAAGTAAGTTTGTCAGACAGGAAAAGTAGAAAGAATACTAGTGCATATGTGATCATGAAAAAAACAGACAAAGAGAATTCTGCTCTAAAAGAACTTTCTTATCCCACCTGCTGCAAGCTTTCTTTTCTTCAGGCTGAACAGTCCCAGCTCTCTCAGAATCTCCTCACAGGAGAGATGTTCCAATCCCTTTATCACATGAGCTCTGCTTTTTCTGGACTCTCTCTGTCCATTTCTCTGTCCATTTCTCTGTCTCTCGTATTGGGAACTAAAAATGGACACAGCACTGCAGGTGTGGCCTCACTAAGGTTGAATGGAGTGGCAGGATCACCTTCCTCATCCTTCTGGCAATGCTTTTTCTAACGCACTGGCTTGCTTGGTCACAAGTGTACATTGCTGATTCATAGTTAGCACCACCAGGGCCTTTTCTGCCAAGCTGCTTCCCAGCTGCTCAGCCTCCAGCTTGTGCTGGTGCACGGGGTAATTTACCCCAAGTTCAAGACTTTCCATTCATATTTGTTGAACTTCATGAGGATCCTGTCAGCCCCTTTCTCCAGCCTTCTCGTGTTCCTCCTGATGTCAGTAGAACACTGATATGTCAGCTACTCTTCCCAGTCATGTATCATCTGCAAAGTTGCTCAGGGTACACTTTGTTCCAGCATACATGTCATTAAGGAAAATATTATACAATATTGGCTTCATTATTGTTACCTGGGGTATCAATCAAGTTGCACTAGCCACTTGCCTTCAACTGAGACTTTGTACCACCAATCACAACCAACTGAGCCCAGCCCTTCAACTGGTTTTCAACCAGCCTCACTATCCACTTACCAAATGCACTTTTTCAGCTGCTCTGTGAGGATGACATGGGAGACAGAGTCAAATGCTTTACTGAAGGCAAGGTAAAGAACATCCAATGCCCCCACCCTCTTGTCCACCAAGCCAATCACCTTTTTGTAGGAGGCTTTAGGTTGATTGTGCATGAATTCTCTTCATAAATCCATGCTGACTACCCCCAATAAATTTTGTGTTCTTCCTGTGCTTAGAAATGGTTCCTTTCCAGGCACTAAGATGAGGCTCACCAGCCTGTATTCCCATGTATTCCCTGTATTCCCATTTTTTCTTGTTTTTCTTGAAGATAGGAGGGGAATTTTATCTCTTCCAGTCTTCTGGAACATCTCCCAGTTGCCACAACTTTTCAAAGCTGATTGATGCTGGCCTTGCAAAGGTATCAGCCCATTCCCTCAGCATTTGTGGGTACGAACCCGTCAGGCTCCATGGACATATGTACGTCCGTCTTGTTGGAAGTGCTTCCTAAACCTGGTCTTCCTCCACAAAGAGTAAGTCTTACATGTTCCAGGTCCCTGGTCTGAGGCCCCTCAGACTCCTGAAGCCCAGTTTTATTGGCCATGACTAGGGCAAAAAAAGTGTTCAGTGCCTCAGCCTGTTCCACGTTACTTGCCCCTCATTTTCCTTCCCCATTCAGCAGTAGGCCTACATTTCCCCATGTCTTCCTTTTGCTGTTTAGGTACTTTATTGCCCTTGCTGTTTATTTCCACAAATGAATCTACATATGATTTTTAAAACTTCCAAAGACCTGTAGTTATTTTCCTCATAGGTTGGAAAAGCAGTTTTTTCTTTACTTTTAGGTGCTGGGAGACACTCAGGTGAGGGTCTTTCATGCTAACAAAATTTGTGAGCCCTTTGCAATATATGTGCCTCATGTGAGCCAGGATTCCTGCTAGATAAGAAGTCATAAAAGGTTAGTATTTGTGAATCATGGGGTCACCCAACAGTGAAACATGAGGTCACACGGTTTGCACCAAGGCTCTCAGTGGGATTTAATTGAATTAAAACGATGTAGCATGTGCTGTCAATTTGACTGCATAGTAAACCCCAGGATTCATGATTAATTTTACTTGCAAAGAAAACTAAGATAAAGAAACTAAAAGCACAAAAAATGCTCCAGACAACTGAAATGCACATGGGGAAATAAGAATGATAGGTAAGAGTTACTGAAGTTAGGACATATAGCTTCATTATGCTATCCTCATGAAAAAATACAGCAAGATCATTAGCAGCCAGCAGGGATAAGTATCTCAGTTTTATTACTCACAAGAAACATTCAAAATATGTGAACATATGCTTTAAAATGTCAGTGCCTCATTCTGACCTCTTCTTGGGCTGTCATAATTTGTTACTCTTATGTCCTAATACATTTTAATTTCTGCCATCTTCTGGAAACTTCTTACAGCACAACACTTGCAACACAAAATCTTGAAGTGCAGCTGGTGTCAAAGCATCTCACATCAACTCTCAAACATGCTGTTCTAATGAAAATTGGGACTGTAACCTAATTCATAGTTTTATTTCCATCTACAACTATGAAAGGATTAGAAGTCATAGGATGCCCACTGGCCATTCTGATGCTGCTGCTGCAGTAGCCTGATCCTGTGGGGCTCTCCAGGAAGGTGTCCTGGGTGCAAGTTCAAACTAAGCATTTAAAAGGTGGAGTCTGCAAGAAGATCAGCAACCTATACATAGGTACCTGACGTCTTCCAGATGCTGACTGTGCAAACGCTTCCTGACTACCACTGAAAGGGTGAGCTTTCTCTTCTTTTCACGTCCTAGTATATAGCATTCACATATAACCTGATTTTTATTTCAACAATAGAGTTTTAAATAGAAAAATCTGCAGCTAAAAGAGGCAACCTTGTTATATAAGCCTAAAAGGTTAAATTCACCTTTGAGAAATTAGTAGATCCAGAATAACTGTTTNATCTGGCTGGGATCAAGACGGGTCTCCTCATCTTTTTTTTTTTTTTTTTTTTTTTTTTTTTTTTAATTTGAAGACACTCTGATGATGGCTTTGGTACTTTTTAAACATTTTACCACCTGCACATGCTCCTCCCTCTTCCTTTGCCCTCCTCTGCCTTTTTTTACACATAAAGAATTACATCTTGGTACACTACAAATATGGTTAGCATTTTAAAAGCAATGTATAAATCTATTATAAAAATCTAGTTCACCAAGTCATCTCTTACTGTAAGGCAGAGTCTTTTTTTTGTGCATAGCAATAAGAATAGCTTCACACACAAAAAAACCAGGTCTCTTCTTTCCTCTCTTCAGTGAGGAAAGAAAGACCTCCCCTGGCTATCCCCTGCTTTGAAGAATAATTGAGACTTACATTAGAGCACACCACATAGAATATAGTGAACAGAGATAGATGAGTAGCCTAAGACCACATCACATTATAAGCATTTTCAGTTTCTACAGCCCCTTTGCAACATTTGCTAGATATAGGATAAGACATTGGAATGGAAGATTGAGAGTTAGCCATAGAACTTGAACTTGAAAAATGTAAAAATGTACTAGACGATTCTGCATTAAGTGCCCATCACATATAACTGCAGTACATTTTTATCTTTGCATTAATTTCTATCCTTTCAAAAGAAGCAAGAAGCCACATAAGCATCATGCCTATAATTACCTTAAGCAAGTGAAATCATGCTAAGTGCTTTACTTGGTGGGGAAAATTAAACTGCCTCCTTTATTTTTCTTTTTCTATTTTTTTTCTAACTGTAAAACAAGCCATTATGTGGTGGGGTTCTTTCAGGGACATCTTCAAACTGTGCCATATAAAATACCCCATACAGAGGAGTAACCTCAAATAACTTCTCTCCTGGAGGCTGATTAGTTCAGACAGACTAAGGAAGCAAAAGGAAAATCGAACTAACAGGCCTTGGTACCATCTTGGCAGTGCTGGAGGAAGAGGAGGCAAACAACTAATACTTATATAGACGAGGTGTGGTGAAAAGCCACCTCTACCTGCAAGTGATTTTCTGCAGGGTGAATCTGGGCAGGCAAGCTCTCGGTATGCACACATACACAATCAATCCTTCACCTGGCCCCAACTTTAGGAAGCCAGTTAGCCAGAGGACAATATAGTATAGCTCTTGTGGATGCCCCATTTCTCTCATCATGAAGCATTTATCTTTTCCTTTGGTAGAAGGATAATGGTTAGTTCCCAATGGATTTGGATGGTATTGCAGGAACCAATACCAGGACAACAGATGGCATTATCTCTAGTTAAATTTTATGCTCTTTCATTCAAATCTTCAGAGTGCTGCTCGGAAGTTGTTTCCTACCATGTATCACCTGGACTTTGGCCTCTTACCTGAAAATCAACAGGAAAATTTTGAGGCCAATTTTAATGTAAATAAACATCTTCCATTTTAGAGGACAGGACCATTTTTTCTGCCTAAAAGGTTTTCTCAGTGATGTCTCCTCTCAACCTCCTTTTTAATGAGCAAATGAATAAGGGATAATGCAAAACAATTATCTTCATATCTTCTCTTATAAATACAGTCCCTGACTTCCCCAGATTTCAGCACACATACAGAAACTAGGAGATGAAACTTAGGAACAAATAAACAAAAATTTGTCTTCATATGAAAAAAAAACTGCAGAAGTGTTTAAGAAAAAACTGTGGAATTCTGTTGGGAACATAGGAGACCTCCTTATCAGTGAAGTTCACACCCTCAGTGAAATGACTAAACCACTGTTCTCCTGAAGTTTGAAATGACATGAGTCCTAGCTATAATTGATTTCTCTGATTTATGCCTGAATGGCCCACTTCTCCTTTAATATTAAACCCCGCAAGCGATTTGCTGTTTCTCTGTAATAGAGCTAATTTCAACATGCTGTCAAGTGGATTTGCTTGAAAATTATAAGTAGAATTTGCATAGAATGGAAGAACTTGTTTTGTAAGTGGGAGAATTTAGTCAAGTGCTAAAAGGCTTCTCAAAAAACCACAGCTCTATGACTATACAATAAAGGGTAACAACTCAGTTATTGCCGTGGAAAGTTGTCTTGGAAAAATTCCTGTAGGTAACAGCTCAGTGTTCACAAGCAGACAAAAAAGGCAAGCAGAATGCTAAGAATTATTATAGAATAAAGTAAGAATAAAAGATTGTGAAAGTAACATTTGCCACTACAGATATGCATTTTCTCTCACGTTTGAATAAGCATGTATTCCTATCTCATCTCGAGGAATAAGAGGCTAACATGGTCTCGGAAGAGGACAGCTAAGGGGCAGTACAATACAAGCTTTCAATGGTGTGGTAAACCGGCACCAGCAACAAGTAGGCATAGTTCTTGCAGTGCAGAGCTAAAATTAATTCACTGCCACCACCAGGTAGCAGGGCCAAAACAAAAAGCAGTCCTTCCTCGTGTTTGTCCACTATAGAGATCACTACCCTTGGGTTTCACGGCAAGACAGGGGAATATAAAGCAGAAGAGAGTTCAAAACAGAGTGGGAAAACTACAGGCAAGAAAAACAAGAGTGCATCCTCTCAGCCAAGAATTTCTTAAACTACTGATGTTTGGAAAATAGACCAAGAAATTATTATCCTGCACTTATCCTGTTCTCGAATGTTTTCCCTAGGCATCTAGTGGATACCATGAAACTTGAGGACTGATGCAGTTTTCACCTGGTTTTGATGGTGCTCTTTTCAGAAAGCTATTACCAGGGAGCAGCAAGAATGGGCTGCTCTGTAAGGGAAGAGCTTCTGGGAAGCTAGAGTGAATCAAGGCAGGCAGGGCATGAAACCCACTGATAAGACCCACAATACCAAGCGAGGTGAGCCAAGACCATCTGCTGTCGCTGTTACGTCTGAGACGCATAAAGAAAACGACACAGAGTCCAGGCTCATGAACAAATGGAAGCAGAAGCCAAAGCGCTTTAATAATTTTCTGACTACTTTTATAGGATAGATCACAAAAAGTGTGTTGAATGGCAATAAGTAATTGGTTCCTCGGCCATCCACCCCTTGAGAGGATTGGCCAAGTCCTAAGATACCTATTCCAAAATATTTTCAAAGTCAAAGCCATAACAATCTTGCAAAACAGCTTGCAGGTGCAAGAAATTTATGAAACTGTGACCTTGTTTAAAACAGTTTACATAGGAAAGGCAGTCTTCTCACAGAATATTGAGAAAAGGCTGAAGAATTTCTCCGCTTCTATCTTTTTAGCACTTACAATCTGCTGCTCTGCACCATAAGTCAATCTGGCAATAAGTCCAGTAGCAGATCAAGACAGAAGATGAAATCAGTGGGTCAGGGCTTGAATTAGTGAGGCACATTGTCAGACTCTGGCCAAGCTGCACTGTACCTCAAAGATGAGAGGAGACAATAAAAACAAAGAGGTGGAGAAGCCATTGCTTCTCATAACTCTTACAATGCTCTCCACACACCTCTCTGGCACAAGGACAGGCAGCTGCACCCAAAACTGACCCTGAGCCCAGGCAGCCAAACCACTAAGGGCAGTGAGAGGTGAGAGGCTGTACTTGACCCTGATGTTTGTACAGGGCTTTGCTTGCTCCACCAATGCATTGACTGTGCTACATAAGCTTTCTGATGCATAGGAAAAAACCACTCTTTTTTAAGGTTTGAACTCCATTTACCTAAGAATTAGACTTAACCTCCTTGTATTCCATGCACACATTTCTGCTCCACTCTCATTATAACACTGGTTTCAGTAGAAGTTTTCACTTCATCAAGAACGAGCACACTATGATAGTGGCTGACGTGTTTCCTTTTATCACTTGTAGCCTTTTATTACAACCTTCCATTCTGTTGGTTGGTGTAACCTTTGAAACGCCTTTCAGAAAATTGCCAGAAGTCAGCGTAACAAAATTCAGGTCACAGTATATATGGTTTGACCATTTTTCATTGGTCAAACATATAATTAATTGCTAGTTCAATTCAAGAACAACAAACACAGGTTGCTGGTTATTTTTTATCCCTGTCTGAGGGATACATTTTGTTTTAATTACATCTTAAACTGTTAGAAGCAGATCTGTTACTGAGATGACGGCTGCCTCAGCAAATCTCTTACTGTGCAGTCACATTCATTGTGGCATTCAGATTCAAAACATAGAAAAGCATTCTCACACCCAGATTTCATTATTAACTCTGTCTGTCTATCATTATTAGCAATTGCCCTCTTCAAATAAAGGCCTAGAACCAGAGTTTGAGAGATGTATGGTTCATTAAATACTTATATTTATTAGAAATTTCCTTGAGTTTTTATGGTGCCAAAAATGCTTTCAGAATCACCTGTTCTTAACAGAACAGCCATCTTAGTTTAAACATGTGAAAATTGCTTCATTCTTTTTATGTCCTACACCCCAATCTGGCATTTGGCACATTTTTTAACAAGTACAGTGAGGGTTTTCCTTTGGAAACAGAGCAATCTGTGTATTGTTTGTACCTTAACTTCTCTTCATACTGATTTGACTTTTCTCATGAAAAAAAGAACATCTAATAAAACCCTGTTATTAGAACATCTAATAAAACATTCTTCTCACCACAGGAATGTGAAACAAGAATGAGCAGGAACCAGACACAACTTCCTGAAGGTGTTGCTACAGTGATGGAGGAGACAGCTTAGTCACAGGAACTACAGGGGTGAAGGGAATAAAAAAAACCCCACGAGTTTATTATGTTGGAGAAAGCTACCATGTCAAAGAGGTTGAAAATAAACTTCTAACTCTTCATATTTGATAGAGAAAGAACTAAAGGCCTTGAAGAAAATAGTGTCAACACAATATGCTACATCCTTCAGCCTGTAGCATTTGCTGCCTCTTACACAATCTTCAATCGCCCCATATTCAAGGAAGAGTATAAGACAAGGGCAATTTAGGGCAGCAGTCTCTGAATTGCCTTCGTAGCTACATTGTTCTACAGAAACTATTGTAAAAGTCCATGGAAACTAGCTGGCAGATCTGGTTACCTAAAAGAAATTATCAGATTTGGTGTGAAAACACATCTCACTGGACCAGACTGGAAATAGATTAGAATGGAAATGTGGTGAGGGAATTGCAGGAAACTTTTGGAGAAAAAATGTTACAGTGAATGACTTGAGAAAGGAAAATACACTCTATTACTATAAACCACCTGTCTGAAAAATGATGAAAGAGGTTGATTGTTTATAAGAAATTTGTATGTTCTCCTCTCATCTAAAGCAGTCTCAGAAATTTTAGTCACTGAAAATAACTATATATTAGTGAGTACCAATCTGCTCAGGATTAGCAGGGATAAAAATGACTTCTGCATTTAAAATTTTAACATTTTAAAACCTTTAGATGTGGTCAAAGGCCTTTTATATGGACAATATATACTAGCCTGAGAGCGGATCACAAAAAGAATAGCTATCATTTAAATCAGATTTAGAAATAAAATATGGGAAGTTGTGTATATCACAAGATGAGGTCGATTTTACCACTTCAATAATTTGAATGAAATAGAGTGTATACATCATATATGTCTCATCTATGAACACAGATTAGGCTGGATATAACAGGAGAGATTGTACAGTACAGATTTGACACGTGATTATTAAATCATAGAGGAGGAATGGCTAGAGGATTACATACCTTTATTTCAGTAAATCTGAAGATGATGAAATCTGGACATTTTATCGTCAACATTACAAATGTCATCCACAGGTTATCAACATTAACTCAAACATAAAAGCATGATGCAGTTATTGCCTAAAAGCACCAAGATCATTATAAAGACAGATGTTGGGCTGAGAGACATTTAATTAGATTAGCTGGCTACATTACTGAGTGAGTTACTATTTTTGCTTGCTTTGACTAACGAATTGCCTCAGAATGCTGTTAACCACCCATTCTTTTGCAGGTTGCCTTTAGCAAATGCTGCATTCATTTGTAATCACCAGTGTTTAACTTCCAAAGCACTAGAACCTGGCCTTTAAATAGGATTGGTGGTAGCAATTGTGAAAAGAGTGCGGAAAGATATCTCAGAAAAATCAGGCTGTAATTCCATTTCACGCAAAAAATGTAGAAAGTGGTGCTTTGTTCACAATAAAATTTTGTACAAAGGCTACTTTTGACAAATATCTTCAGGAAAGACAGAATCACAGAATCACAAAATCAGTTAGATTGGAACCTCTGAGATTATCTAAGTGCTTCTGACAACCAACACTTTTATGACGGAAAGATACCTTCAGCCACTATTCCATTCTATTCTACTATTCCATTAGAATGAAAGCTTACCATGTACACATGAAAACTTCAGCAAAGTGGCAAGAATTGTTGAAAATGATACCTTGACCCTTGAAGACTATTCTAAATAACATAATTTGTGATAGTTAGCTTAATCTTTTACGACTCTTTTTTTTTTATTCCAAAGAGGAAACACATCCAAAGTGAAACAATATAGCCAAAAAACACTACTTAGGATCACAGAGCTCCGCACTGCTACAGCACTTCCTTGGGTTTCAGTAAGGCTTTTCATCCCCATGTCAGGAAAGCAGATAAGGTTAAGGGATGATGTATTTTCATAAGCATGTTTCTCAGCTTGGTCGTTCTGCCCTTTGAAATATGAAGCAGACTCCCTGAAGTCATATAAATAATAATTTACCTGAGACCTTTAAAAGGGTGGTTGATGCCCTTGCTTTTGGCTGTATTTTTTTCACTGTGTCAGATAGGAACAAGAAGAATTGCTCTGTGAACAGGTGATTAAAACAAAACAAAACAAATCAGAAAAGGAAAGGAAAAAAGTGTCTACCACCCTCTGCCCAAGCTTTTTCCATGAATACAAATGAAACTGATAGAAACTGCAAGTGACGGGCAAGGATGATAAACCATTAAAGTAATGCATCACAAAGGGTATGTACAAAATAATGCAGTTATCAACACAAAACTTTTGTAAATTCTCTCAAGAAGCCATACACTGTTCTGTCAGATGAAGTCAAGATTGGTTTTTAATTTTCCTCTTGACATTTGCCAACTGTTAAATACTACCAGAAATTATTGTTATTCAACCTTGCTTTGAACTTCAGGCAGGGTAGTTCAGCTTTTATTTGTATCATGAAGGGATAACCCTCATTTTGATTTTTGAACCTTAATTCTTGCTTTTACTGTTATTGATGCTAGTTTTACTAGTGCCTTTCTCCTGGGGAAGATTTTAAAGCTTTTCTTAGTATTACAATTCAGAAACTTAGTACTGCCAACCAGCTTTTCAGGTATGGGTATGGGTATCAATAGATTTTTTCCCAGATTCTCAAGTAGGCAGAAATCAGATGAAAAGAAAGTAGTAAAAATATAGCAGAGAACGAAGTCTACTTTAAAAATACATACTGACTCATCTTTCATGAATTACAGCCATCGTGCATTCCTACCCTCACTATATACTATCAAATCAATGTAAGTCCCCAGGAACAGGATCTTCAAAAAATACAGGTTGCCACCCATGGCACAGAGTCTCAGATACTTCTAGAGAGACAAGAAAGATTTTCTCCTCATTTATGCTTGGATTATATTGCTGACCTGAAAGGCATTAACCCAGGGTATTCCACAGGATGTCAGAACATGTTCCAGCCCTGGTTTTATACCCACTGCAGGTGCCCAGGGTGCAGGGTCTGCTGGCTCTGCAGCGTCCATGAGGAGAGGAAAAGCCAAGGCCACCCCAGCTCCAGTGCCCCCAGTGCAGGACTCAGCCATGGGCAGACACCCTGGGGAAAGTGCATCTAAGAAAGACAGAATACTGCTTGGCGGTGAGGAGTGAGGGAGTCGGAGTCAAAGGGAAGGTGTTCTAGATTTTTTGTAACTGTTTCTCACCATCAAACTCTATTTTAATTATATTCTAAAAAAATATTGGAATATAATAACAAAATGTTATATATTCTAACAAAAATATATAACCAAATATTCTAACAAAAATTTGAATTAGAATATTTGAGTTCCCTTAGAATATAACTAAGGATCTGGCTCCAAATATTTTGGATCATAACTGAACACTAGTCCAGTTTTATTTACAAGGCAAAAAGTAAATACCCTCATCTAACTATAGCAAAAGAAGACAGTTCTGGACTCTGAAATCTGATGCTATTTACATCACACTACTTCCCAAATTCCTTGGGCAACAAAAGTGATGGAACACATAGAAGAAGTATCTCCCTGCTACTACCACCTGCAACGAGTAGAGAGAGAATGACAAATATATTAAGCTACAAATATATTATCTATATCTATGCCACGTTATCTATAAGCTACAAATACATTAGTTTTGTAGGTTAAATTGAAAAACCATCACTTATCTAGTAACTAGATGTCTTTTCAATCATGTTTCATAAAATTCAGAACAATTTGCTATTGTGCAAAGACCATGACATGCTACAATTCATATGAATTATTGGAAGATGGGAGTAGTTATAAAGAGACCATATAAAAACTAAGACGAGATCTTTGGGAATCTCAAAATCAACAACAGTAATTTGGTTGAATGTGGAAATATGCAACAGAAGGAACACATTTTCACAGTAACCAACAAAACAGAATCTGGATATGCGCCAGTCTAGTAACAGAGAAATTAATTTGCCTAAAGGAAGAGTTTTCTTAAGTTAACAGTCTGAACTGAACATTATTACATGCTTATTGTGGCTTTATTGCTTACTGTGGAAAAGTAGTAATTCATACCAGAAAACACTGGAAAGACAACTTCTATAAATGATGGCAGTTTTGTTTAAATCTTTTGTGACATTCATGAGAACACATGATCAATAAAGACACTGCCAAACCTTTTGGGAAAAAGGTCTGATGGATTTCAGGAATGTTTTCCACATTCCTGAGCCTCTGTTTTCCTACTGATAGCTCCAACATGGACATGGAGATCACTGTCTTCACCTGTGAGACTCCTCATTGCAGAGATACCTACAAAGTGGTGATGGAGAGTGTTGCCTATACAAAAAAA
>VZTI01001053.1:802830-864158 GCA_013397865.1 Struthidea cinerea | reverse complement strand
AAAAAAAAAAAAAAAAAAAAAATCCATAAAGACCACCATCTCTCAGGAAAAAGTTGCCCAGTTCCACCAGCTCTGTTTGCAGGACAGGCTGGAGATTAAATCCAGCAGTGAATGGAGGCTGGGCAGGGAGACAGGGGAGCATAGCTAAATGCTTTGATTAGGAGACACCAAAGTGCTGACATGGTCTTGGACTGCCCAGTGCTGTAGGCAGCTGAAAGGCCCCCTTCAGAAAACTTCACTGCTTCCCTACTGAACCGGACTGGGTCTCTCTGCCCTGTTCTCCGCTCCAGCATTTTGCTGGGAAGCAGCTTTGTCAGTGCTAAGGTACCTGTATAAAAGAATAGGAGATCTGAGGGCAAAGAAACAGGTGGTTGAGAGGACAAGCAGTCCAGAGGAGGACTGGATCCCATAGAGTCTTTACAGATCACAGGACTGGCTGTGAATACAAACAGAATATTTCTGGTATGGAAATTGTGGCGTACACAGAACCGAGAACAGTGGTTCCACTACAGCGATACCAGCGTATATTATCTGTCAGCGGCTGTTACATACACTCTTCCCATCTCTTGTGTATTGAAAACACAGTAAGGCAATCATCAGGTCTTCTAAATGTTTCCATGTTGAAAACAATGCTATTGAGGATCACTGCAAGCTGACAAAGGCTCTCAAGCAGACAGAAAAAAAACCTCACAAGCAAATGTGCTAACAACTATAGCTTTGTATCCACTAACCTCTAAAGGATGTATTTTGCTTCAAATGGATACATTTAGTAAGAAAATTTTAAGGATCTTATCACAATTGCTTATGCATAACATGCTACTTTAGACACAATTTTGCCTTTAAATACCAGGATGTAGTTCTCATAGAACAAGAAAAAGAAAAAAAATATTACCCCTAATTACTAAGAGAGAAAATGGGCAACATGCTGAAGTCCTGAGTTCAGCAAAGTTAACAAGGACAGAATTTCACTGGGCATATCTCAGCTTCCTTGACTTTACCTTTTAGGTGAGACAAACTGCTCTTTGTTTACTGCATATAATTTTTTCTGTTACTGCAATTTGCCGCTTTCTAGGCTTCCATCCTACTCCTTTAGATGTGAAGAATGTAATACATCTTGTCACTGATAACGTCAAAATTCTTGCTCACAGATTAAATTGGAAGGTACTATTGTTTTCATAATATTTGTGTTTTTTTCTTAGGACTATAAGTAAGGAAGCATATTATCACTTCATTCAAAAAATACACATGTAGTAACCTACATGTTTAATAGTTTTCACTGCTCTGAGGTTATGTAGAGTGCAATGATCATCCACTGATTTAACTCATACAGACAAATCCCATTGTGCATTTTCTTTGCTTTCTGTTTCAGCAGGGTTCTGTGGATATTAAAATTGTCATTATCTACCCACAGGCAGTTTCAAAATACCCACAGGCATCTTGCTTAGCTACTGCTTGAGGCTTTGGAAAAAAGTAGTGCCATACAAAGCTGCAAAACCTATAATATATATGTAGAAAAAATCTGTCATTTTGTGGTATTTCAACCTGTAAGACATATGCTGGAGGTCTACAGCTGCCATTGGTAAAATAGCCTTAATATTCCTATGAATTCTACATAAGAACTTGCTAGCAGAATCACATTGCTTAAGGCAGTCCTACATAAGACAGCAGGTTGAAAGATAAATGGATCCCTGGGCCGAAACTGATGATTTTTCTTGAGTGATTATAGCACAATTTCATGAGCTTCTAGCAAAGACTTTACAGTCCCAACTGATAACATAATACCACTGTGGCTAAATACACACAGTGACTTAAAAAGACCTGATTCTAAACTGGGAAGAAAATTATGAACACTTCTAAGTATCAAGCAAGCGTTTACAAGATTATTTAGGGTAAGAAGCCAAAGAGAGTCTGCATCTTGTGTCACAGGTCACTCCCAAGGAATACAGAAAAATGGTGCTGGGAAGTCTCAGAATGCTTGCATAATTGTTGGGAGAGAGCACAGGCTGTGTTACTTACTATCTGCACTCATATGAAATTAAGGACATCAATTAAAAACAAAAAAACCAAGCTATTCTTTACAAACTTGGGAAGATATACTGCAGTAAATGAAATCTTAATGGTATTGAACATCTGACACCAGATCAGAAGGGTAAAACGAAACTATAATACAGAAAAATGTGAATTACTGAATTACCATTATTCTTTGCTATTTACACAGAAACAGAATCACTCATGCTAAACCAATAAGAAAATATATTCTATTGAGTAACAGCTTCAGTGATGTGAAGTAGCAACTACTGTAGTGACCTTCCAAAGTTTTTAGGGTGAGGTACATTGTATCTGAGAGCACAAAAAAAATTAGCTGAGAAGATTGTCAGTTCACATTCCTATACCCTTGAATGCAAGTTCTTGGAACAAAATCTTTGGATAAAAGGACAGTACCGTGGAATCCAGCAACGGAAAAGTCTAGACTTGAAAACTGATGTTTTGTGTGAGAAAAGAAATGTGAGTCCCATATACATTAACAGAAGATGACAAAAAGAACATCATGTGCTTGATCATACAGGCTTAGTGAGACGAGACTTATAGTCCTGTTCCTAGTTCTGTCTACTACACTCAAAATCTTGCCATGAGCAAGAAAGAAATCATCTGGCAAGTGGAGGTAAAAATTCCATGTCAGTCCAGCTAATGCTAACAGTATACCAATTCAAATTGTCTAATTAATGGAGGAAAAAAAATCTATGAATAATAAAATTAAGTTTGTAATTCAAAACTTCCTAGTAGTTGTGCTTCTTCCTGATAATTTTGCTCACCTTCCCCCCATCTGTTAAGGTTGTCTGGCTGACATTTCAGTTTTCCTTGAGAAGAAAAGGGGAAAAGACAGCTATGGTAAGGACTTAGCTAGGAGAAGTTTGCTGTTTGTGGTGACAAGGCTCCATCATCAGCATTGGGGACCCTTGTGGCTACTTTTATACATTTCCAACCACAGTCCTTTTTCTTTATTCCCAGGCTAAATGCTGAAAGTTGCACAACAGCCATCCATAGCGGCAGGTCACACAAAGGGCTACTGTTACACGGGGGCTTCGCAGTCTGTGGAATTCACCAAGAGGAAATCCACCCAGGGCAGGCACCACTGGCAGCTGTTATCCAAGGTACAAATAGGTCAGGCCAAGGAATACCCAGACACGCCCTGGGACCCTGTACTCTCAGGTCAACACAAAGCTGCTATCATGATTTCTGTCACTAATAATGGCAAAAATCATGTGTCTGGTCTACAAGTTTACTTTTAGAAAAAAATAACATTGATGAATTGCAAAAGGTTAGAAAGAACTACATGAGTTTAGTAAATTCACCTGTTTACTCGCAGAACCTTCTTGTGTGCACAGTAAAGAAATTATTGAGGAGGACTTTATTTTTTGCTTTAGGTAGAAGACTGGTACTGAGAACTGAAAATTCCAAGTTGAAGCTAGACAAACTCAGGATCAAAATCAGATATATACTTTTAACTCAGGAGAAAATTAACCACTAGGGAGCAATTATTTGAAGATTTAGAAGCTTTCTAAAATCTTGAAATAATTAGATGAAAACTGTTCTTAAAAAAAAAACAACAAAACAAAAACCAAAACAAGAAAAGGAAAGGAAAGCTAAGCAGAAGATATCACTTATGAAGTATTCACGTAGTAAAACTATTTATTTTCTGTAATGCAAGATGCTTCAGCTAAGTGGTTTTACTGGGTTGTTCTGACCATAACCCATGGCATTCTTTTCTTTGGTTCCCACATAGTGATTAACTTTGCCTATAATTCTAACAAGATATGCCTTGGAAAATTTAGCAAAAACCAAGTCTTCAATTAATAGTACCCGTGCTCAGGATTTCTGAAGTCCAGATTAAAAACCTTAGAAACACAGACAGAAGGGACTACAGCATGAATATTTCAATGCACTAAAAAAAAGGCCAAAATGCTGTGAAATAAAAACTGCTAATGGCAGGTAGGTTATTTTTCACCTTATTAAAATTCTTGTTTTATTCAAAGATCATATGAAGATACCTATGTATATCCCTACAACAGACTTTTGTTATAATTTTTTTCCATTGAGAAGTATCATCAGTAAATTCCAGCAGAGAGCATTTTATGGTACTTTATCAATTACAGCACTATAGTTCAAAGGAATTAGAGCAAAAGGCCTGAATAATCAGAATATGAGGAAGTTAATGACCCAGACGATGAATGGACTGTCATGACTATGTGCCAAAATGCTGGTTTTTTCTGTCTTCTGAACACCAAGGTAGAAGTAAACTTTGAAAATTAACGTTATCCAGCTCAAGTTGACATTTATGTTTGAGTTCCCGTTTTATAATACAATAGAGTATCTGGGACCTTAAAAAAATATAGATGCATAGCCTAGATAAAGTTCTTTCTGTATTTCTATTAGCATGTGTTTTTATCCAGTATTTCTGGAATGCCATAGCAAGAATCATGACAAGCATGTATTATGTAGAAATTCTGGCACATTCTGTTATTTTATTTTCTGCCATTTTTAAAAATTTCATTTCTTAGTGTAACTGGCCTTTACATTTTCTCTCTGGGTAAAGGGGCTTCCTTCTAAAACTTTTCTGATCCAAGCCTACTACTTTTCTATAATTACCATAAAATTGAAATATTTAGAATTCATTCCCACAATAGCTGAAAATGGCTAATGAGTACTCTATGACCATTGATCCTATAACCAACTAGCATTTAGAAGCACATCCAGCAACACAGAGGAAACACTTTGTAGCCCCTTCCACCAATCAACTACTCTCAAAGGAGCGAGAAGTTGATCTAAAGGCTCCTTCCATAAAAAAAAAAACAAAACAACAAGATGGATTTCTTACCATCAATATCAGCACTGGACCTCTAAGTACTTTCTTCTTTGAGATAGCATTCACAATTAGTCCATATGCTCTACCCAATTAAAACTGTAGTAGAAACAACATGGACTTACAGAGGAGGCTATTTTAGGCATGCACCAAAGCTAAAGCAACTCATTCCCTGATAAAAGCCTAGGAGCTGTGTAGAGGTCCAGGAGCAACATTTGGCTTTGGTATTTTTTTTTTCACCCCTCACTTAAAGAAACACAGTTTTTGATCACATAGGATTCACTGATGCAGAAAGACCTTTTTTTTTTTTTTTTTCCTGTGTACAACTCCACCTCTGCCCCAAGGATTTAGCTTATGCTTAAACCATTTAAACAACTATGTGGCTTATATGTCTGTCCAGTTTAAAAATCTAGTTTCCTATTTTTAAGTCAATTTACTCTTCATCCTGACCTAAGATTTCTGTAGCTACAACCCACTGTCACTTTCTACAGCAAAACCAGTAAACTTTGTAATAAAAATAGCAGTTCTGCCAAGACAAGATAAAGCACTGTTCAAGCCCCTCAAACCTTTTGTAAATGCTTATGGGTTCCATTTCTACTTTTTAAGCCTGCAAACCCTTCACTTTTTAAAGTTCTACACATTCCTCAACTCCTTCACTAAAAACTTTCTCCTCCTTTCTTTCCCTCTCTCTCTCTCTTTCCTTTTCCTTTCTCTCATATTCTAGGATAATAAATTACCTGTTTCAACAGAGGCACAGACATTTTAAGAAGTATTTCACATTACAGTGATTAGCAACTGCATTTTCCTTTACTGCTTGTACTTTGGTAGGATAAAATAAATGAGCCCATAGGTATGCATCTGTTAGGTTTAAATAATACATGAAAGTGACTGGTAGCATTAAAAAAGGAGAAAGCATATTTTTCAAGGACAAAATTCTGTGCGTTCAAATGTATTTCTAACATCAAATAGTAGCATTATATACTTAAATCAGGAACTTTACTTCTTTCAAAACATAATTATACTGTTCAAAGAAAACTACTGAAACTACTGTGTACTTTTATGAAATGATACAATGCAACTATACTTTGCATAGCACATTTCATACAAACTGCATTATGAAATGTACCACAGAGATAAATAATAGTTACACAATCAAATAACAAACAATAGCAGAGGGAGAAGAACGTTAAGTCATGAGAGATGAAGAAGAATATGTTCCACAAAACTTCACGGGAAGATAGAGTCAATAAGACAGATATAAAAGCGTTTCTAGGAGGCAAGAACAATAAAATAAAGGTTTTCAGAACAGCTAAAGTAAGACTGCATAAATAAGATACACAAGGTCGCTCCTATGTAAGCAGATGAAGGAGAGTCAGTTACAGCACAGAATAAAAGTCATCACTTACTTCCTGCCATTTTCTGACTAATTGTCACATGGCCAGTGAAACATTAAACAGTTGAAACATGCTGACAACCACCAACGTAAAAATATAAAAAATTGGCATGACAAACCCGAGTAAGTGCTGTCAATACTAAACATGCAAAATAAATGTCGGGGGGTTATTTGACTAAACACTGCAGTAGTTAACCTTTGATGTTATGATTGATTTTGAATGAAAATAAGAAGCCACCAGAGGAAAGTGAGTATGCTGAAAAACTTGTTACTGTTTGTGGAGGTCCTAAATCAAGGAATCAGATATTAATAAAAGAACAGATGTTATAGCTAATGGCCCCTTGAGCAACGCTTCATAGGAGTAAACTTAATACAATGGGCACCATACCATGCAGGAGATATTTTATCATAGTATTAACACAAAATATAATTTTAAAAGGTAACTAGACCTTTAGAGAGAATAAAGGAGAATGAAACATCAGTAAATTCTACAATGAACAGTGATGAATCTGAGAAAGGAGTAATTTTGTTTTTCGAGTTAATGATTTTGAGAAGGTCAGTTTGTGTAATAGCACCAAGTTAGCATCTTGCTGGAGTTTATTGAGCAGCCACAGAGGAACAGTCAGACAGAACAAAGGTGTATAGTACTGTAAAATCTGCAGAAAATGTGCCATTGAAAAGGCAGATCAACCCCTTGATATAAAAGAGAAAAAGAGCACATACTGCCTTTCATGTTGAAGTGAAAAGAAACATGACAGGAGTTGGATTTCTTCTTTCCCCCAGAATTCTCTGTAGGTTGGTATTTTTCTTTTACTAGAAAAGTGAAAAGACAGGTGAAAGTAGCAGCTACCTTCACTAAAACTGACAGTGAGTTTCCAGCTTTCTTCTGTAGAATAGGAAGTTAATAGATAAGGTGTATCGAAGACTGTCCTTACGCTTGTGTACAAATTGACCAGCACCATCAGCTTTAAAATGTCTAGAAAACTTTTCAGTCTCTGAAGTTTCAGGAATTTGATCTGACAGGCATTCAGCATTTAATAGAAATCCAGGAAGATGGATCAGTAACATCCTTACACAGGAAGCAAACATTTTAAGTGAGAAAATTAGAAGCTCTTAAAAACTGTAAGGCCAAGTGAAATGAACACTGATAATAAGATAGCATTGTTATTTGACTCATATCACTGATGAATTGATCTATATTTATTTAGAACTAATTTCTCCAGTTTGCTTGTTCATTAACTGTCTGAAATGACCAAAGTAAAGAAAATTTTGCATGATATTTCAATATGGAACAAGTCTTCCCGTTATATGATAACTTTCCATATAATGTGTTTAATGCAGGGGCTATTTAATGATTTAAACTTTGAAAATCAAACTATTATTATATTACATATTATGCACTGGTTCTGCTCAAAAACTCCGAAAGCATTTTCCCTGCAATTACAGTATAGTAAGCAGTAGCTAATCTATCAATCACAGTTGAGTCAATATTTCTGATTCGCATTTCAAAATGTTGCCTTAGAAATGACCATGTAAATCTGTGAGAAAATAAGGATGAACAGTTATAGATAAACCAAAAAAATCCTTCTACAAACTTGTTTGAATTAATCTCCAAACAAATCTACAAAAGCTAACACTGAAATCCCTACAGTGTCATACAGATTAATCACAATAATCTCAATGTTGTGACATGAAAAATTATAAGAAAGGACCAATGAAAGCTGTTGCCTAGATTAAAAAGATTCTGGCTGATAGAGAAACAATTTGGTGACAAAATAGAAAGTTGAAGTCAAATTAACTGCTGCCCTCTAAAAAGTCTTTCTTAACAATGAAACTTATCACAATGACAGAAAAATAGAGATGTTATTGGTAGAATGCATGGCAACAGATAAATGCAACAAATGTACAAGCAACAGTTATCTTTTCAAAAAATAAGAATCAGATTGTTTTCCAAGGCACAAAATTATCTCCATAGGTCTGAAGTCTACAATACCTTAGAGAAATTGTCTGCTTTTGTAATATCATGTCAGTTCGGTTTAAATTCTTGATCTAAGGGCCCTTGCCGGCAGTTGTAAAGGCTTTAAAATCGTAGGCACAATTACAAACACATGAAGTTTTTCATATCTAAGCACTTATTTATACTGTGGGATTAAAATCTCTTCTCCAACTCCCCCAGCGGAAAAGTGTTGTATTAATTGGCACTGGAACACCGAGTTTCTTATTCCCCAGCATTGTTTCTAATAAGAAAAAAGTATAAATTTAATGAGTATTCCACTAAAAAAAACCCACCAAAATTGTTGCCAATGTAAAATGCATAGGCATAATATGTATGCTTTGTCTAGACATCAGAAAGTAGACTACAATAGTTTATCTCTCTCACTTGCCCTAAACCTAATAAACCATCTACACAGGTTTCTTTGGCTTCTGCTTTGGTTAATTCACACTTTTTAAAAAATAAATATGACAAATTTCACAAAATTGGTGTGCTGTTAGTATACGGTATCTACATTTAGCAAAGTTAAATCCAGCTTACAGGCTGTGGACAGAAGCTGGCCTGAAAGATACTTCTGCAGGGCTTCTACATTTTCCTAGGAGATAAATTAGGCAACTAACAAAGGACAACCAATTAACAGAGCCTGACTAGGCAGACATTTCCATCTGGATATGTTCTCTGAGACAGAATTGGTACCTGTTGCTCCTACCATGGTTAACTGAGATGGAAAAGAGGACGTGAGAAGCCTTGCATGTTATGCTGCTTCTTCTGAATATTGATCATCAAACTGGGACTCACCACAGATGGGGAACACTCACTTGGACACATAAGCACACACAGGAGGAATTCCAGACCTGCTAAACAATCAAACTGGCTTTGGCTTCACTGAGAATCTTCCAATAAATAAGTCTCTTGTTTATATCTCTCATTACATACATTATTTAGTATAGCTTTATTCGTCACAAAATGTCTGAATTTCTTAGTCTCTCATAATAACATAATAGGCCATTTTACTGGTTCTTCAGAATGTTATCTTAGCTAAGAATTTAAGAGCTCTGATGCAACAGCACAAACCATAGCCTAATAATTAAAGAATAGAATTACAGAATGTCTTGGGTAGGAATAAGCATATGTTCATATTTTAATTTTAATTACTGTTTTATAAGTAAGTTCCACAGAATGCAATCTTATTCCTCAAAATTGAGAATTTTATGTAACAGAAATTGCAAGAACTAAGTGCCAGTCAAAATTTTGTTGCAAATATTCAAGTATAGATTTGATATAAAAATTCTGGAAAAAATGTTATAACTATGACTTTTTTTTCTTTTGCTGATATAATTCACGGCTAAAAATTCTTAGCAATGGCAAATATAAAATACATTTATTCTACAATTACAAATGAAGCAGCATTCCATTAAGCATTCCCCTAAATTAACAGGTCTTGTAAAAATAGTTTTTATTTTCTTTTGGGATCACTCAGGTAAGGTTCCTCCTTATGTTATTTTTCTATTTTTTTTTTTTTTTTAATATTATACCAGGAAAAATAGAACTCATTTACTGCACAGATTAAGTATTTTCCGTCTGGTGAAACCCAGTCCTCTTCATATCTCTCCTAATCTAGATCTCTATTCAATATTCATTTCCTTTCTGCACCCTCCTTTTTAAAAACAGCTAGTATAATCTAATCCACTGGTGATGTTTACAGCAAATGAATGAAGATCTGTTTACTGGAACATTATATTAGTTAGTTCATTTAAACTATCCTTCCAGGAAGACATCAAGGTTTAAGCAAGTAGCATCTGACATATATTCCTCCAAGGAGTTTTGTTCTTTCCAATTTCTTAGAAGAAATCTGGTTAGGTTTTAACTCAATTTCTCATCAAGAATTGCCACCTGCCTTTAATTTGATGCACAACAGAAATCTGCAGACTCACAAATACTAAAATGCATCATAAACTCTTTGTGCATTAGCTTTAAATCTATTCAACATAATGCAGGAAAGAAGATCAATTTAACTGGAAAATAAGTTTGATGTGAAACTGGAGAGGCAGAGTTCAAATCTGTGGTCAGCCTCAAAGTTTATGTGTCATCTTGGTCAACCACCATGTGGCCCCAAAACTACTTATGTGCCTACAGAGAAACTTACACAGAAAAACACCATCTGGCTGCTTCACCACCTAATGTTTACATAAGAAGCAAGAGAAAAACTGAACCTCTCTTCACTCACATTGCTGTCAAACGCTTCTGCACCCTCCAACTAATCATATCGTGCTGAAGTACAATACAAGGACTGTGTGTTAAGTTCTCCCCTCATTATGATATACATGTATATTCTCATTTGACATATTTCTAAGCCCTAAAATTCTGCCTACATTCATCCCAAAACCTTGCTCAGTGTTTTATCTGTGGTTAGTCCCATCCTTTGATGCTTATGTCTGCTTATTTAGGCTACGCAGAATTCAAGTCCCTCCCTCATGACTCCATCCCATTCCCACAGGCAGAGAGAGCCACAAAGCTTAGGCAGCATTTGCACATATAAATACTGTAAAGAATCTAGGCCTTAACCTTTCTCTAGCTGCATTTTCTTTAAAGGAAGATGTCATGATAAACACAACAGAAATACTGGGATACACAGGAATTTAACATTGCTGGCTAGAGAAAAACATGAAACAAATAAGGTGAACCTCTTCTGTCCAATGTGTTAGTCACAGAAATGGATTTGATCACCTTTATTTACTTTTAGGTGTCACTGTCTTGTTCTGAAAAAGATCTGTGAAATCAGTATCTGGAAGAAATATAATCTTGAACAAGAAATAACACCTTCCTTGATGGATAGACAGTCATTTTTTGAAAGAGTCTAATCACTAGCAAACACTCACTACCAGCAGAAATACTGAAATAAGCACTTCTTTTTGAGAAAAGGAAGCTGGAGAGATACAGAGACAGTATTAAGCCTAATGCACATATCTAGACATTATTACTATTACTAATGATTTCCAATGATGGCATAGTTAGGCCTTTTTCTTTCATGTTTTAAAGAGCAACCTATAACTACTGCCAGACCACTTCTAATCTATTAGACTTATAACTCTATTTCTTTAGGCTCTCACCAGTATGAATATTCTGCAGGAGTTCAATACGCTCATTTTAAAATTATAATGATTCCTGAAAAAAAAAAAGAAAGAATGTAAATACAGCAGGAGCTGTTCAGCAAGGCAATTTCTGCCAAAAGTCAGACTCCATCCACAAATAGTTATACTTATTTGTAGCAGTGCTTTATGCAAGACAAACTACTTATTCTGGAGACTTTATTGCTTGCTTGTATGAACAAGAGATGGACCCCACATTTTAGAAAGACAGACATTTGCTCAAAATTATTACTACAGAAAGATATTGCCGGATGTGAAATGGTTATTCTACTGTTTACCCTCTTTGTAACATATCCAGTAGAAATTGTAGTAATCCAACAGGACTGGCTGTCCAGATGCACATAATTCTAATGAATGGGTTAAATTTACTCGTAGCTTGATACCTGATTACAAATTCAGAGCTGCAGTCATAAAACTGGTCATAATCATAATTGTACTGTACAGAAAGAAAATGTATACAAGAGTTTTGTTTCTAGCATCTGGAAAATATTTAGAACATATGCCATTATTGCTTATTACAGCATTATGTCATACTTATCAAATATTAGCATGCTGACTAATTATAGAATATAATAAAATCTATTACAGTCAGTCACAGACAGACAGTCTACTTGTTTGGATTATGATTATCCATTTTCAATTACTGGGAAAAAAGAGTAGAATTACTGATATTCATATCTGAGAGATTCATAGCTAGCTAACAAAAGCAAATGAGAGGATGATGCAAGTTTAGTCTTATTTAAATACTATTAGCAATACCAAGAGTTCCTGAAACTTCTTTGCATTGGTTAAATTTTTTGTAAACTTTAAAATTGAGACAACAATCTGGCTTTGTTTATTTTTGAGCATGAACGTAAAGAGACAGTTTCATTAAGAACAGCAGCACTGCTCATCCAGGAGAAGATATGTTAATCACATAAAAATAAGAAATCTGCATAATATATTAATTTTTTCAGTTATGAAGGAGCAATAAGTGATGAATAACTTGAGAGAGCCATCAAAGCAGTTTGACTTCAGAACTCAGTTGAGTAACCAGGGAGTTAGTTTCAACAGTTTTATTATGGGATCAGGTAAATATTTAGCATCTACTCTTGTGAGAGTATAAATTTCATGTCCAAGAGAGAGCTTTGTGGATGTTTGCTCAGTGCTCTCATCTTCCCCACAGGAGAATGAGAATAAAATAATAATTACATATGAATGTAATACAAGCTTCACATTCAATCAAGTCCCCTGAGCAAACTAATGCATGTAAGAAAAAACAAGAAATTAATTTCCACACAAAGATTTTGCTCATGACTTTCACAAATTATAGATTACTCCACTTGATTAAGCTGTTCCTATATTAATAATGTTGGAGCAGACAGCAAAAAAACCCAAAGGTTTTGCCAAAACAACCTGTAACATTATTTAAATGTTTTAAATGTTTGGCAGTATTATCAACTTTTCTTCAAATTCATTCCCTGCTAATCTTACCAGATTAGTAAACGTAAGCAGGTGTGTGCCTGGATGACAGGAACTGTGTAACTGTGTCCTCACCACTTAAAAAGGATGCTAAAAGGATACTTGAATGCATCCCAAGAAGGGCAGTGAAGATGGTGAAGGGACTGGATGACAGAGAGCCAGAAAGAGCCAGGGCACGAGTGGCGCCTTGGAGGCACAAGCGCAGCAGGCAGGAACAGAGACACAGGGACCCAGAGGAGCCCTGACAAGAAGCAACACCTGGGGGCCACCCCTGGGCCCACCCTGGGAGTCCAGAAAGCTTCCTCCCACCAGATAGGAGGCACAAGGGCAGCAGGCACCTGACCAAAATGGCCCAAAGGAGGCTGAGGGCTGTGCTCAGTGCTGCAGAAGAAGGCAAAAGGTGCTGCAGGGCACAAGACGGCATGCCTGTCTTCATGGGGCATGAGCAGCAGGCAGAAACCTGTCCAAGAGGGCCCAGTGGAGACCTTGCCATCACATGCTCAGTGCTGCAGAGGAAGGCAATAAAAGACCACCAAGGGCCAGTGCCAGTCTGCCCCAGCGGAAAATTCCTTCCTGACCCCATAGGTGATAATCAGCTATTCCCTGAACATAGGAGTAAGACCTGCCTCCTCATTCCACACATTGGGCACACCTCCCAGGAGATGCCCGACTTCTAGTCTGGATCCATGTCAGGGCCTTCCAAAAATGAACCAATCCCCTTGGCCTGATCCACCTTGGGAGCAAGAATATTTTCTGCACCTGGCAGGGCACCACTGCTCCAAAGGGGTGCTCCAAAGCACTGGGATCCCTTGCAACACCTCTGCACCTCTTTTCTTATGGTTGCTGCCCCTGGCTCCGCACGGAGTATAAGGACAGTCAGCTCTGGAGTGCTCCTTAAGGCATTTCCTTTGTGTTACCATCGCTATCCAGCTGAAAAATGATTTCAGACCCTCAGATGAGCTTTGATGGGGACCCTGCTGGAAGCTAGTTTTGAAGTTCTGGAGCACCTCCAGAAGACTCGTCCAGCCTCCAGTTCTCCTCCCTCAGCTTCAAGTGATTCTACCAGCTCCTCAAGGACTTCTCTCTGATGTATTTGGGCTGGTTCCAGGCCAACTATAGCAGTGGGAGATGGGAGGATACTCCCTTTTATCCTGCTCCATGGCACGGTGACTGCGATGTTGCAGGATGGTGGCACTGTGCCACAAGGGTGACAGGGTCCTGCATTCACAATTCCACTTGCAACTGTCTCATCCTCCACCCAGCATCCTTCAGAGGATGACCTTCGGGATACTGGCCCCAAGGCAGTCCCTGTGCCAGGAGGCCCAGAGTGTTGTCCCTGCCCTTGGTGACCATGCACTGGCCACAGCTGCTGGGCAACAACAGTGCATTCTCTGCCATTTGGCTCCCAAGAACAAACCCCGTGCTGCTACCTTTCTTTCGGGCCATGGAGGGAAACAATTCTGCAGTTCTGAAACTACCTCTATTATCTGTCAAGTTATCCAGAACTCTGCATTACATCCTCCTCCTCCTCCTCAGTATACCTAAATGTTTACTGGCTTAGCTCTTGTAGCACGAACAAGTATTTATCATGAACAAATAATCCACTTTCTCAAGAAAATTATTTCAGTAGCCTAAATTTTTAAATAATAATTATAAACAAAGGTATTAGTATTCCTTAGAGTTAAAATGAGAGAAGATTTTTTTCCTCTCTGTGCAGAGCTTATATAGGACAAAATAGAAGACAAAGAACAACTGAGGATTTTCTGAAATATCAAAATATTCAGGCATACAGCTACAAGATGATGTACAACTAACACAGTTACTTGAAAGAGTCTCATAAGAATGTTATTGACTATTGTAACCTGTGTAATACAGGATAAAGTGAAAAAAACCCCACAGCACATGCATAAGAATAAAATAGCACTCAAACCATCTGCATCTCAAACTATTCCAACTTGTTTAAAGAGTTACTGATTACACTATATAGTTATTTAACAATCTGGGTCATTAGACATATTGTTCCACACAGGGAACCTCACAGATTTTCACCTTCCGTCCATGCAGTCCTACTACATCCCCTGGTGCTGCTTTTTTCTTTTTTTTTGAAGCTTCCATGATCTAATCACCATTTTATTCTGTCTTTCTCTGGTTGTCTTGGAGAGTCCTGTTCTAATGACAGCTGGAAGGTCCAGCCAATTTCTCAGTGATACCAAAATACTGCACAGACTCCATTAAATTTTGCAAGTTATTCAAATATTTCCATCTGAGTGCAGGGAACACAGTTTGTTAACCCAGGTTATTCAATTTTTAATATTTCTCATGCTTTCTTTTCCCCGATTTTTACAATGTTCCCCCCATCCCCTATTTTGAGAATGGAGATTTTTTCATGGTAAAAAAAATCGCAAAAGACTAAGATATACTTCAGAAAGCAAGCTAATTAAACTATTCCTATTTTGCGGTTGGCTCTGTAGAGTTTGTAACCTCCAAGCTGTCCACTGATCCGTGTTAATAATATGGCAGTTGTCACACTCTGGTACATAATGGGCAAGTGCCTCAGAATTAAAAGCATTGCCATCTGAGGTATAATCTCTGTCTACAAAGCCACTTTTCTGGACTGAGATGGATTATTATGTAAACACACTTGAATCTCTCTCATTGAAAGAGAGCTTTCACCTCCATTTCCACATAAAAAGTTGGTATGGTTACAAAGAGACATGGGGAGAAGAGGAGAGTGAGAAGGCACATGCAGGAAGTGCCTTCCAGCCATATGGCCAGGAATATCTGCAGGCTGAAGCCATGGTATAGTTTCAGACCTTTCCCAGTCCTATATAACTTCCTTTTTGTGAATTTGTGTTGGAAATAACTCAATGGCAAAGCAGGTTTTGCTTCCAGCCAGGACATTCTTATCTCATCTGCTCCTCATGCAGAGAATTGCTGGATGATGTCTGTCTGTCTGTCTCACCACTGAACTGGCAGAGGGAAGGGAAGAAGAGTGAGGAAGGGCAGAATTCTAACGCCTGTGTACAGATCCAGAAATGAAGAACTTAATACTATTTGCAATTAGGAATTTTAACTCCAAAGAAATTTTGTCTTGCTGCCAGTTACATGGTGGCCATCTTTATGTACCAATATGCTTGGTGTGCTTTGTTATTTAGATGAATTATTTCAAACTTTGATTGGCAATCCCATAGTTTACAGAATGTGGCTCTGTGGGATTAAAGCCAAATGCTGGCACTCTGTCATACAGAATGTATCCCCACAGCAGGTAAGCAATAATCATCCAGAAATGTTCTGCCACACGTATCTGATTACTTAAATTAATATTTAATGTGAAATTATTCTCAAAAACTGGCATCTAATTAATCTCACTGTGTTACAGAGGGAATCACACTGTTTACACATTCATAAAATACCAGAAACAGCTACACGAGAATTTTTCATTCCCCCCCCATTTTTTCACATGGCACACATAAATTTTCATTAAAACTGGCTTACATGCTGCATAATGTCCAATGGCAGATTTGACACTGTATTTTGAAATCATTTTAGCGTTTCCTCGTTGTGATTTTCTGATTAAAATCCATAATTCTAGACATAGTAAAGTCAGGCAAGCTTTAGAATTCTCCGTGACTGCTGGGATAAATTAGTTGTGAGTAACAATTCCCATTCAAAGTCCTGTGCTGAAATCTGAAAGTACAACAGTACCATCTGGACTGTAACAACAGGTTAGGTTGCTAATGTTAAGTAAAAGAAGGTGCATAGGGACCGGTGCTGTCACAAGCAATGCAGCACGTGGATCACTGTGGCAACAATGCAACTTCCTTTCCTAATGCTATTATAGGCAATTAAGAGACAGAAATAGGGATGATTATTTTTTTTTCTCAGTAGCATTTTCACTGCCTGTAATTATACATACCTGCATGAAATTATATGCATTTATACTATTTAACCACTGGTAAAAAGAGAATGTTCCTTAGCTTTGGTGTTCCCCTGTAATTAGGTCTCAGCTTGCAATCTTTACAATAAAAAAATGCTCATGCGAGGAAGGGAAGACAAAATAAAAAGACACTGTTTCAACACTTTTATCTCCCAAGTACAATTGTAATACTCTAACATGACTATTCTTTTCACATTTTTCAAAACTGCTGGAAACAAAATGCAGAAACCTTTTCCATATCAGGCCAGCATTTAGCTCGGCAGAACCTGGGACTTTGGAAGCAGTTACCCTCAGGCAGGTGCAACCTAAGAACTCAACAAACCCTCAGTACCTTTTGTTATGTTCTCATGGAGAAAACTCTCCCCTCCTTACTAACCACTCTGGCTAATGATGAAAAATGCCACCATTTACAACTTCACCTTTTGTCCCCTGAACCAAATGGCTGAAGCCTGCATTAAGAATCATTCAACGTGACAGCTTATCTTTTTGCCCAGTGGGGGTCTTTACTGAAGTGTGGCTATGAAAGCAATTTCCATGTTGATGACGATGGCTGAAGTCTTTATGATTCAGATCCAAACTAGTTTAAAAAAGCAGGAAAATCCCACTATGACAAGCCACAAGTATCTTCCCCTTTCAAAAGAAGTGAAATTGAGATGATATATAGCTCACATGGTACTTGGATTCCTTGAAAGAAAGCCACATGAAAATGCTATATATAATGGCACATTGTAGCAGAAGTGCTTGTAAACTCTTATTTGCAGATGCTAATAAGACAGCCATGAAAATCCAGTCAGATCTAAATATTGGCATTGTTACTACTCAGCCAAAGGGTTTGTTCTAAAGTGCAAAGTAAGGAAAAATAAACTTGATCATGGGAAAACAACAAACTTGATTACATCTCAATCATTGAAAAAAACAAAGCCAACCCAAGAAACTTCTTTTGATACTACTCTAATTTCCTGTGACTATACAATTGCTGCTCTGCTTGCAACATAATCTTCCTGTCCTTAAAACCCATACATGTGAGACATACAGCTTTAATTTTTATGAAGATGGTATCAGCGTTCAAGGTGGTAGAAGAGAGAAACAGAGTGAGAATATATTCTCTTATATAAAGAAAACATACACATGTAAGCATAGATAAAACACATGCCAAAGTCTGTTATGAATACAGATGTTTATATAAATATATAATAAACTTAATATATAATACACAAAAATATAGAAAGCATAATAATATTTTCATATCATAAAAGGCCACTATATATAAATTTTATGTGGCATGTGGCATTATAATATATGAAATATTTGAATGTATATTATGTGTTATGAAAAGAAATAGCTTCTAAACAGTAACTTCTATAAGAAGTTAACTTCCAAAATAAGCAGCTTGACGTAGAGGAAGCCTTAAGTCTTGTATTTCATAAATGTATCATAAAGCTTTGATACTAATTAACTTACATTGTAAGTTACTTGTAATTACATTATAATACATTTCAAAACCTTAATTCTGATTAATTTCCCTATAAAAATAAAATTATTTTTAGTAGAAACTCACATAAATGGGTTCCATCATTGAGATCGATACAAGTCATTGCATAAGCTTAAATTTATCCATTGGAGGAAAAGCAGAGACTTAATTAGCTGCATCTTCATGTCCTTTCTTTCAAGTCGGTTTACATTTCCAAACCCAAATATTCAAAACAAAACCAAGTAATTGAAACTGACAAACACTGACCACAGAAGTTCTTTTTACTTTCAGATGTATGTGAGGAGACAGAACGAACTTCATCCCTATGACAGCAGCTTGTCACATGCTCTTTTCATTATGACTTCAACCTTCAACATGCCCATGACGAGAATCAATATAAAATGCCTGAGATGCCAGAGCACCTCACTGGTACACCACAAAGCATGTCCTTTAACACTGAGATTACTACAGTGGTATCCTGGGTCTGGCTGGGATGGAATTACTCAATTAATCTTCTTCCCAGCAGCCCATGGGTGTTGTGTTTCCCAGCTGTGGCTAAAACCACGCTGGTACCAGACCACTGTTTGGCTGCTGCTGGACAGCACTTGTCCAAAAGCATCAAGGCTTCTCTCCATATCCTGTAGCGCTGTATTTCCCCACTCCTTTTCTTACTTCCCACATCGTCCTCCCTTCCCTGCCCCTAGTCCTGGCCACACCCTCGGGTTCTCCCTATTGGTTCCAGTACCCCAACTCCGCCCATGTACCGCCCCTGCGCCCTGAGAAAACGCCAGGCTCCCGGACCATGTGGTCTCCCTGCCTCTGGGAGCCGGCTTGTCGTCCTGAGAATAAAAGTTCTTCTGAGGCCGCTATGCAGGGACCCTCCTGCCTCTTTTATCGTCACGGTGTTGCGGAGCCCAGCTAGCCGGAGCAGGAGCGCGGGGCCGCCCGGAAGGGCTACGCGAGAGCGGAGCAGACGCCCTCCCCAGAGCAGCCCCGCAGCGCTCTCCGGGAAGGTGTGCGGCGTGCTAAACCCACGCAGGAAACCAAGCACCGCAACAATACCCTTCCCCTTAAAGACCAGGAGGAGGGGGGTGGGTAAGAGGTTAGACAAGGACATAGCTGGGGTAGCTGAGCCAAACTGATCATGTGAAAGCCTGTACTGTACAGCATCATGCCCAGCAATAAACACTGAGGGAGTGGAAGAGGAAGGGAGTATATTCAATGTTAGGGAGTTTCTCTTAAAAAACAAACACTATGTGTGTGAGGCCCTGCTTTCCAGAGAGCAGCTGGACATTTGCTTACTGATGCAAAGTAGTGAATGAATTTCTCTTTTTGCTTTGCTTGCATGTGCAGCTTTTCTTTTCTAATTAAATTGCCTTCTTAATCCCCCAGTCTTTTTCCCTTTCTTCTGTTTTTCTCCCCATCCCTCAGGAGAAGGAAGAGAGATAAAGGTAGGGTGGGTGTTTGGCTGCTGGCCATGGTCAACCTACCACAATTCATTTAGTGCAAATGGATGGCTACATTTCAGGAAGAGAAGGCATTTTGCAAGACCAAAGGACTATGTTATATTTTGTTTTTTTCACAGTAGCATCTATCTCTTAGAGAATCTCTTAAATTAAAGTAGGACGTGAAAAACACATGCATTTCTTTACCATAACTATGCAGATATTTGCTGATGATACCCCAAATCACTGAGCCAGTAGAATTTCTGTCCTTGAGATATACAAAGCTCAACTGGACATGCCCTGAGTAACTCGATGTAGCTTAGAAGTTGGCCCTGCATTTAGAGGGCGACATGAACTCCAGTAGTTGGTTGTTACTGGAATTATTCTAGGGTTCTGTGATCTAGTACTCTTTGCTTCTTTCAGAGCACTATTTGAAAAAGCCATTTTCAACTTTCCAACAGCCTTGCAATGGCTTTAATATACAGGTAGTTTTCATGATAATCCAAGCTGCCTGCATGCAGGAGTTGGGCTACTTGTTCTTTCCGTCTTTCCTAGTATTTTCTTTTCTTTCACCAACAAAGAAACCATTAATCAGAAGCAACATAAATAACTACAGTTAAGTGGCTGAAAAGGTAGTGCCAAAGTGAAAGGCTGCCATAATTCTCAGTTACCCTTCTCAGACTGGAAAAAAACAAACCCAGTAAGCATTATTTTAATTAAGTTTGAGCATTTATTACATCACTGATGTGCAAGCTTGTGGACCTGGTTTAGCTCTCTGAGGAACTCAGGGAAGCCAGAAGGGGCTGAAGCCAGGAGCCACAACTTCTAGTTGCAAAAAGGTCTCCATCACAGTCATCTAAGAAACAGAAAAAATGTGTGAGGAGTTTCCTCTATTCAAGGCAGCCATATCACTGACATATAGGCTGAGCCTGGCTAACGAGAACTTTTCACCTCCTCCTCTGCTGGTAAGTGGGGAGATTTGAGAGTTGCTTTCCACTGCACCCTACACAGTCTACAATTTAAAGCCATCATCTCCATCATCTAAGCATGGTTCCCACTCATAAAAGGTAGGGCCACCTTGTCATGATCACTGGCAGTGTCAGGACCATCTTTCCTGGATCACTATGTATTTTTCAGAATATGAAGGACGTATCAGTGTATCAGAGTATGGGTGATCTCTCCGCAACTTACCTGTCAATAATGGCACACATGTCAATGGTGACATTGGCAAAGCTTCCCAGCTCGCCTTGCTCCACTGCATGCAAATCCACCAGCTGATCATCAACATGAATACTCTGCATGCATCCTTGAAAAGAATGCTCGAATAGAGAGCGATCCGAGTCATTCATCTGTACAGGAAACCCTGTAGAGAAGCAAAATAAAGAGCATTATTAACCTCATCTGCTATCACTTAAGCCAGGATTTTTTCAAAGGAAAAGAAAGACGTTTCCTAGATGAGAGAAGAAAAAAGTCAAAGTGGAAAGGAAATATTATAAAGTTACTAATTTACATTACAATGTTATTGATTTAAGTAATTGAAAACTACTTGAAAGAATTTATACAGTACAGCTGATGATTCATTAATTTTTGTCTAAAGGATGGAAGTCTTCTGCTGCCTTCTCCTCCAGTCCTCTACTGCTGTTTCTCATTCCTTCTTTCTCATACAAATATTATTGGAATAGGAAAAAGACTTATCTCCTTACTGTATTTTAGGACCCACATTCTAATTTCTCTGATTTTTCTGACTAAAAATGCAGCCATGAAGTGAATTTCCAGTTCAGCCTTCTCTAGAACTAGGCTTCCACTCATTGTCACTTTGTCTTTTGTTCATGAGCAAAGAATACTTGTGCTAGAATCTTTCTGTAAACTTGAAAATAGTCCTGAAATCTAATGTCCTGGATCACTTCTGAGGAATCTGAGGACATTCTGTAGTATTTTCAGTTTCACTCTGAATACATTAATTTTCTTGTCTGTTTGAAGGTGGTTTGTAAGAGATGAGAATGACTTAGTGTCTGGCTCAGGCTAAAAGGCAGGGAGACAGAGCATGTTTGTATGCAACTGTTTAACTGAATGCCCTTCAGAAGTGAACGTGTCAATTTACTTGAGAAAAATGTCCTTGATAAGACAGCGGAGAGCGTCATTCACTACTTATAAATCTTTAACAATGTACTGCCTGAAAAAGACAGAGTCCATTTAGGACGGGAGCAGGAAGGAAGAGAGGGGGGTAACAAAAGTTTGTTGAAAAGAAAAGAAGGTAAAGAAAGTAAAAAGTCTGAAAAATGTGTAAAGGTTGTGCAGATTTCAGCTAGGTAGATGACCAGCTGTGCAGTACTTGTCTGACAAGGGTAAAATATTGTACACATTTGCTTTGGTGGCTAAGACAGATTTTACAGCTCCCATTCCTTCTCCCACTTTTCTATCCACCTTGCCAATCTCCAGTGCCTTATGCCCTCGTCAATAGCATTTGTGGAGACAGGAGAATAACAGGTTATCAAATTGACTTTATTTGAACAGTGGCAGAAAAAAAAAAATGAACGTAGTTTTAAATTATGTTCCTGGATACAGTTTATCATATACCACATAAATAGTTGAATTGGCTGAAAAAGAGGGCAATAAGCAGAGAAACAAGCAAAAGGTGTTTGAGGTCAGATTATGCCTAATATGGCACCTATTACTGAAGAACCCACAACTAGTTACACGTTAGTCTTCACCAAAATCTAATTAAGATACATTTTAACTAAAAGGCTTTGCCAGAGATTTCATATCATCATTAATGCTTTTAAAATTTTTCTAAAGTGACCCTGCCCATCAGCTAAATTTACTTCTGGTAGCTTCTAAATTTCTGTGACTCACTTCAGTAAGCACTCATTTCAGAGTTCACTGGTGGTGGCACAGAGTTAATCAGGGATGCTATAGTAATTAAGCTGGGACAATGCTAAAAGTTGGTTCTGACAGATATCTCAATAAGCTGGGCTTGCCTTGAGGTTGTATCACCTTTGGACTAAAATTCAGACACTATTTCAGGGAGCCGTAAAAACTGCTATGAGACAGATAAATAACCCCATCACACTAACACACATTTGATGGAGAAGGAAAAGCTCTTTGGGAATCCCCCAAATGCCTAACTTGTGCATAATAACCTCATCAGATCAAATGCCACCCCCCAAAACAAACAAACAAGCAAACAAACAAACAAAAGTGCTACTCCTGGACTGTCGGAATTGTTATTTTGGAGAGGCAGAAAAACCAAGTTGTAGGGACATGACCTATATGTCTTCCCATTATGGGCATTGGTTAGTGACTTGTCTGATGAAAAGAGGACAGGGCTTTCAGAGACCTGCCTCCTACTTTTTTTAAGTTGTTCTTTCTCGTGACTGATTAAACTGATTTGTGTGAGGCTTAACAGCCAACAGTAGAGAGACACAAAAGTGAAAGTTAGTTCTGTGTTGTTTGGTGGATGCAAGCACAATATTTGCATGTTCCTACCAGGTACTTTCCCCAGTTATATTTCAACAGTTCACTGCTTCGGTATAATTGTCTGTTTCTAAACTGTCACTGAATCCTAGAACTCCTCCCAAGCGAGAATCCCCAAACTAGCACAAAGCACATGGTCATTTAGATCTTTAGTGCAGTAGCAAAGCAGGGCATGCAACCTGCGTATCACCTTCAGGTTCAGAGCACTTCTGCAATTCCTTCGGTTTAAATATTAAATTCAAGGTTGCCAACACTGGGGTAGACAGTAACATTCATGTAAACCTTGCAAAGCCAAGGAAATTATACAGATATATCTGAATATAATGAAAGATTATCCACCATCCTACAAACACTAACTGAAAAATAAGATCAAAACTGACAGCCACTATGCACTGTTCATGTCAAAAAGAGTATGAACCAAATATCTAAGTTAAAAATGTATTATTAGATCCAGCAATTGGAGACCATTCAAGAACTAACTACAGCGGTATTTCAGTACGTGATTCTCGGCTTCCCTGCATCTGAAGTATGCACTATATTAGTGCACAGATATTATTGCTCTCTGGGACACATTCTTCAGTTTGCTAGTGGTTGAACCTGCAAACAGAAAAGTGGCAGCTGGTTCCTCAGCCTCAGTGGAGACCCCATGTCCTTGGGCTAACTGGCTGGAGCAGGAGAGGGTTGTGGTATGGAGTGGCTGGAAGTGGCAGCTGCTCCTAACCTAACTACATAAATCAAGCTTTTCTCTATTATCCAAGAGTGGTGTATGCTAAGTGTTAATCAGCTTGGGATGCTGAATTTTTCTTTATCTATCAATGGATGAAGACTATAATTTCCCCATGCAAATGTCTTTGTTTGCCTGTCTTGTTGCTGTTCCCTTTGCTGTTTCTAGTCATGTAAGAAACTGGAAGAGGCGGGATTTTTATGCACTAGTGCAGCACATTTCATAATATGTCTGTGGGGCTGACTGAGTGTCAAAGCATTTCAGTCATGGTACACTATAACAGATAGTTATGCTAAGAGATAATTTCAAAAAACAATTCACATTCCACATGGAGCAGAAGAATGGTTCTTTTTCAACCATATTCTTCTCACAAAGAAGAAGAAAAGCAACTAGGTAAGCCTTACCTACATTGTTTTTGAACTACCAAGTATACAGTCTAATGTCCATTAATTTTGGTGAGACCTGGACATTTAAGACTATTCTGGTCAAACTCATTTGGAGCAAAGCTTCTGCCTCAAATGCAAACCTCAAAATGACCCAGCACCTTGTGGTTGTTAATTCAATACACAAGACAATGCCTTCCCTTTCCAGATTCCCATTATTGAGACATGATTCACTTCCTCTTCTTTCCCACAGTGAAAGAAATTTTAAATAAATGAAGTTCTCTAACTAAAGCTGACAGTAATGCTGACACTAGGAAGGCTAAGTAATGGATGAACAATTTGGACAGCACTTCATTGATCTTCTTGTTGACAAGAAACTATGTACATTTTCAAAATGTACATAAAATTCAGTTTGCACAGTTCAAAACAATGTTCATGCTTATGATTACAAATGCAACCTAAAGTCAGGTAGACTCCATTATCTTGTAATTTGTACATCTTTCTGACATACAGAATCTGTATTTTACCATTTTATTTTTCACATTTTAAGCCCACAAAGAGAGGTATTATCCTGCAAAGGTCAGACATGGGTTAAATCTGAATTTTTTCATGTTCAAGATTTGTTTCCAGGACTTCATTCTAATTACTAAACACAAAACAGCTGAATTCTAGATCCAGCTCCTGATCTTAGTTCAAGCTTTCAAGAAAAATCAGAAAAGCTAGAGTTTAAATTAATGCTATTTTCTATGTTAGAAGTCACTTCAATATAATAAAATAAATGTATTAAATAAAATAAGTACAATAAAACACCTATGAAATGAAAATCATATTCCTTTTCCAGTGTCAAGATCTATTATGTCTCTTTTTGAATCAGCTGAGTAAGGTTCTACCAAAGGCATTATAAAAAAGGAAGTTGAAGGAAGAATACATTCCGGTTCATGTTATAATAACAGAAGAACATCTGATGTTATATAGTCAGAATATAGTCAGAACACCTGATGCACAACTTGCTTCTGAGATCTGATCTAAGATCTCAGATGAATATTTAAGAATGAAATATCATAGTAGACTCTGGATGTACAATCAGAGATTATTTTGTATCCCTATATAATCCCTCAGATTTTCTTTGGAATGTAATGCAAATTCTATTGTATCACGAAGACAGCTTTTCTCTATGGCATTATATTTTTTTTTCCTTTTATTTTATTTTTAAGCTAATGATGGGCCAATGATTGCATACAGATGGTATTTGATATTTTACTTCTTTAATAAAAAAAATATACTTAATGTGAAAAAAAGTAACTATTATCTTAGATATCCAACTGGTAATCCATATTGTTTTTAACTAGTTGCATGGGTAGCTGCAGGATATAGTAATCAATAGAAAAACTGACTGACTTCAAGTCTGACAGTTATTTTTATTTGTCAGGTATTTCAAGTATATGCCCAGGACCCCTGCTATGCAGAATGAGAGAAAGGAAACAAAATTCTTTATCTGTCAGGATAAACAGCAGTGCATTCTCATTGAAGGGTCAGGTAATCAAATTTTCTATATATATCAAACAAAGTTAAAAGAGAAAAAAATCTCGAAGTCAGTGCCTGACAATGTACTTAGATTGAAGATATAGCTGATGTTTCACATATTAATATACAGGAATAGACACTGAAATAAAAGCTTGATCCACCTACCAATCCAGTTTTTCTGTAGTATTTTATCTTTGTTTTAGTCAGACCAGAATGGAGCCCTAAGTGCCAAGTGGAAGACAGGCAGTAACTTTGGAAAACTAGAAGATTCCTGCTCCAAGAGCATGAAATAAACCAAACAAATTGCAGAAGGGATGGACAGCATGAATTAAAACAGAATATTTGTTTTCAATTTTTGCATTTCTGTAAAGAATTTTTTTATTTTTAACTGTAGTTGTCTTTCTGTATTAGGGAATATGAGGACTAAGGATGGAGTTTGCAATGCCATTTGGATCCCACATCTAGAAACAGTAAGAATTTTTCCAAAAATCATAGAATCATATAATGATGAAAATAAAGATGAAAATAAACATGACTTTAGCATCTTTCAGCTTGGTGGAATGTAGAAAGACAAACAAGAATAGGGACTACAAGAATAGGGAAAAGAATAGGTCTCTGTGTGTTTGAAAGTCACCATAAGTCATTTTCTAATAAATTAAACTTTACTTTGCCCTCATTGTTGTGTTTATGGAAACATAGAGGTTGATAGCAAGGCGGTGCATTCTATCCCGAAAAATCTTAATTACTAACCTAGGAAACCCAAATATTTCTCTATACACAGAGAAAAACAGAGTTTAATAATGCTAGGGTTTAGAACAAGAAAATTATGTGCTTCTAGCACTCCTGGGGCACACATGAGCCCCTTGGTAAAAGAAACTAGCATTAATGAAGTCTCTGGTGGACTTCCCAGAATCTTCTCTGTACATGTCATTTGTAGTATGATGAAAAAGTTTAACTTGATCTCAGCAGACTTGCAGCACTCTCTAGCAGTGGTGTGATTCCTGATTTTTTTTGTCTCCCTTGGAAATCTGCTCTTCAGCCATACCTTCTTCTCCAAGAATATTTTATCACCAGTTGTCTGCTTATTAATTGGAGCCAGTTCTGGAGAAGTATTGAGGTTTTTCAGTCTCTCTCTATACTATCATTCCTTAACTCCCAGCTATATTTCCTTTGGTGTACTGACACTGATTCAGTACCAGCAAGTTCTTGATAGACAGAATTTTTAAAAAGAAGCTTCTAAGACCTCTCTACTTGAGGTATGAAGAATACCAATACAGCACTACAGATTTCCTTTATTGTGTGCCAGAGAAATTCTAGGGTTATGTGACCAAGCCATAGATACAGGTCATGTAGAGCATAATAGCTTATCTGAACATGTAATTATACTGGTATTGTTTATAAGTAGTCATTGAAGAAGGAAACAGGCAGATAAGAAAAAGTCCAAAAGATACTCAGGTGATAACAGCTGAGCAACCAGCTGTGAACAGACTGTCTTTAAGCCACAACACAACTTGCACAAACACTATTACCAGATATTAAATGCCTAGGATGATAGCCCAGTAAAAAAGTAGAGGAATACAATTTTGAAGGTACTGACAAAAGCATAAACAAAATCCTGTCTTTGGTAGCAAACAGGAAAATTGCTGACAGTAACAAGGGAAGGATAAGACTACAGTATTACTGTCTCTTTTACCAGCTTTGTTGATTCTGTACTTCTCTCAGATTGCTTTACCTTAGTATGAGCAGCAGTGGAGTTCTCAAGAAGAACTGTTTTGAGACAATTTTCCAAATGGCTGGCCACAGAATTTAAAGTATTCAAATGTATTTGGGTCTTCCAATTACTGTTGGAAAATAGCACGTTTGTAAGCCAGGTTGCATGATAATGGTACCAGTTCAGTTGTTTGAAATGAACTGCAGTGGGCACTGAGGTACATCTCACCTTTAACTATGACATCTCTTTCCTTTCCCTTTATTTTTCCATGCCAAAAGAACTCTTATTTTTAACCTTAGGTTACTACAAATATGCTGCCTCTCCTATTTTCAAAGTTGTCTCCTGCAAAATATGTAGACTGTGTCATTCCCAAATAAAGAGATTGTCTGGAAGATTGCAGCCAAGCACAGGTCTGTTTCCAGATCATGTACCAACTGGACTACACGTTAAAAAAAATCCATGTGCTATATTGGTATTGGAAGCAAATTTAAATAATTTAGCAGAACAAGCATGATTTTCATTCGTGAGAAATTATTTCAGCCTTAATAAATACCACAAGACATCCTAAACAGCTGTTTGTTTAAGTTGTTAAACTTCATGTGCTAGTTTAAATAATACTGAAATGGAAAAAAAAATATTTTCTGACAATCCAGAAAGACTTCTATATTCAGAAAAGAAAATACCTATTAGTGTTCTCAGATAAAAATATTTAATGGAAAAAGACCTGTTGCAAACCAGGTGTGATAGTAGTCAATTTGAAAATTGCTGCTGCAGACTTAGCTTGTCTCAGAGCCATAGACCTAACAAACTCAAGCATGTATCAACAGTCACCAAAATATAAGATGAACTATGACTCAGTGGTGGAAGAGAACAAATAAAATTATTGCATGAGGCTGGTTTTAATGATTTTGTCTTAGATGTGGAGATGAGCCTATCACTCCCACCTCCATGACTGTGTGAAATTTAATGACTTCTCCCTCTTTATGGTTGTCTCTGAAGTTTTCTGGTTTTCTGTAGGTTGGATAAAAGCAAACCTTTTCCCAGATATTTGAGAGTTGAAACAAAAAATTCTTGTCTGCTGAGGAAAAAAAAAAGACTAAATATTACTATCAGGTTATGGTAGCATCTGTAAGTGAGGAGCATAAGGGTAAAAAATTAAGTAAAATAGTATCAAAAATACACATAGGTACTAAAATTGATACTTGTTCAAATCATAACAGAAATAAATCAGGTATTGTCTACTCAATGCACAGATAATTTTCCAGCTTTTGACTCGCTCTTCTACTTCCCTTGCATTGTGGTTTTTTGCTTTTTCTCCAGAAACCACTTGATTTTTCCAATTATTAAGTATTTCTAATTCCTGCCTACTTCAGTGGAGTTTGAGAGTAAAGACATAAATAAAGAGTCCTCAGGAAAAGTAGAATAAAAAGACAAACAACTAATTTAAAATAAAAGAGAAAATTTGACATACATTTACTCCTCTACTTAGAAAGTGGCGGTGAACAAAATAAATGAGGACATTGAGATTGTAATGAATTTAATATAAATAACACCATTAAATGGGAGAAAAATGAAAAACAACCCATATCATTTGAAAAAAATCACTTAGTATGAGACATTTACTATGAGACAGAGCTTTATGCTCTTTGTACAAAGCTAATTCTGTTTCCTGGCAGAATAACATTTAAATAAATCAATAAAATATTTTTTATATCATCTGACAAATTAAAAACAACAAAAATGTCTTCTGTTGTTTTAAGATGAAGGTTTTATTACCTTTATATGTCAGCTTCCATTAATAAAAATGTTTTACACACATGGCTGAAAACCTAAAATATGAAAGCAACGAGAGGTCTGTTTTGGAGTAAACTCAAAAGATGCCCTGATATTCCTTTTTAGATAATTCTTCAAAAAACTTGCAAAGAAGAGTAATAGCAGCAAGTTTCAATCATCACTTACTGACTTGCCGAGAAGTAAGAATGATCATCATTACTATTCTTGGCTAATTTAAGTCAATCTAACACTACCGCAATTTCCATCGTATTTTATAGGATGTGATAGAAAATACAGAAAGCCACATAATGATCAAATTGCAGAAAATTTGTACATTACACTACTCATATAATAGGCCTTCTATTTTATAATGAAGAAAATAAATGTACATTGGATTTTCAAAGTTACTGCTATTTCATTTATACAAAAAATATGCGATGAAGAAAAAATCTAGATACTGCTGGAGATAATTACAGTTAGGGAGATAGAAGCAGCATAAAATACTCTATCCCTATTTACTGCCTTTAAGAGTTGTAGAGTGTGGATATTGCACTATTGGCATTAATAGCAATTAAATTTAAAATATTAGCATTACAAACTACAGAACTGATTAACAATTTTTTGCTCTTCTCCTACATTTTCAGTTCGTAATAACTTTAAAGACTTATAATAACTGTAAAAACTTGTGACTCAAGCATTTTTAAATATCTATTAGATAAAGGCAAGAGGAAAGAAAGGCAAGGTAAAGAGGGCAAATTGCATGATCATTCTGACACTTAGAATGTAAACATAGCAATTAGTAGTGATTTGTAGTGCCTGCTATTTTTAGTAGACTAGCTATGCCATTCACTTTTATTATGAGATATTTATAAACAGTTCAAATTATATACACGTTTGAGCAAATTGGCTGGTTTAACTTAATAAAGTGTTTAACTCAGTGGTGGAATAGAACTTTATATCTGAGGTTTTTTTGGGTTTTGTTTTCTTTTGTTGTTTTTTTTTTTTGTGGGCTTTTTTTGTGGGCTTTTTTGTGTGTTTTGTTTTGATTTTGTTTTTTAGTTTTTGTTGTTTGCTTGTTTGTTTCTTTTTCAGGTGGTCATGATTTAAAAATATTTGGCTTTCTTATTGCTATTTAGAAACACAAATGTAGAAATAGATTGCCAGTAAATTGTCTTTCCAAATTTAAAGAAAAATATCAGAGAAACTCTACAATGTAAATGCACACATTGTTTCCTTTCTGAATCTGAACTAATTTTCTGTAGCACATAATTTGTAGTTATTTCAAGTGAAAAGTTAGCAACCCTTAAAACTGTTGTAAGTCGAAACCACTCACATAGTAGTGCATATTCAACTTATATTAATATTAGAAAGAAATCCATAAAATTAACCAGAATGAAGTCTAGGCAAGAATAACAAAAAAAATCCATTTTCTGTTATCTCCATAATTCTTTGAAGCTCTTAGGAGTGGGAACATCTCACTAAGCAGAAAGAAACGAGTGTTTCTTCTCTCTTACTCCTAGGACCTGAATGTTGGAAAGGACTATCATTCCGTCATATATTTTTTAGCTTTTTCTTTTTTTAAATAGCTGCTCCTCTCAAAAAAAAAAAAAACCAACCCCAAAACCAAAACCAAAACAACCCAACAACAACAAAAAAATTTGATTTTAGGAATTGATCTTTAATCTTGTACAATTAGGAAATTAATGAAAAATTTCCAGCTGTTGCATTATGGTGCATTTCTACTTTCTCAGCTCATCCAACCTTTACTCTATTACAAGTCTGCTCACTCAAAACAAGGAATATATACAGTAGAGAATTAGTAGAAAGTACAATACAAAAATTAATTTAACTTCAATCTCTTGTCTTTTTTAATAATTATAAAAAAAACATTGGGCAATTTGTTTTCAAAGAAATTGAATGAAACTTCAAACTTAAACCACAAAGTAATCCTTCTTTTTAATTCCCAGGAGAAATATCAAGTCCAATGACGCAAAGGAGATTTCTTAAACACCATGGCTGGCTGTTCAAAAGCACAGCAGGCATAGCAGCAAAGCCTCATAGAGTAGTGACTCAACATAAAGTCAATGAGAGTTTTTTTGAAAAGCAAGTTACAGGACTTAACTGTGATAAATTGCCCTAGCCTTATTAAATCATGTCTTGAAAGTGCTTTAGGATGCATGATATTGATTGACTGACATGCAAAGAAATTATGTTATTTTCTTGAAAGAAAGTTTATTTTTTTTTCTTTTCTTAGAAATATATGCTGTAAAGTACTAAGGAAAAATAATATTATTGATATACTGCATCCAATTGTTATTGGATAGTACTAAGGAAAAATAATATTATTGATATACTGCATGGATTTCCTCCTACCATAATGCTGAATGACTCCTACCAAAATGACTGAAGTAATTCAGTGTGTTAAGGAAAGCTATGCAAAGAATATTACAGCTGCCCAAGTAGAAAAGAAGTCTTAACTTTTTGAATTTGTTGGGCGGGGGGGGGTTGTGAGTTTTTTAATGTAATATTTCTACTCTAAATATTCAAAATAATCATAGAAGTTACGATGTATGAATTTGAAAATATTTTCGCTGGGAATTCAACTAAAGTCTTTAGTAGGTATTCAGCAGTTACCTTCCATTGGTATGGACACTGCCTTCTTCAGTGATACCTCAGAGAACATGAAAATAAAGACCAAAATTACAGTCATTTATGAAAAATAAAATTATAAAATCACATACTAATTTCATTATAGGTGATCCAAATTGTTCTTCACAGAATGTCAGATTAGGGCAGGATGCTTAGGGATGTGTCCAGTCCAGTTCACTGAGGATGGAGATCTCAGAACTTCTCTGGATAAACTGTACCTATATGAGATGATTTTCATAGCTAAGAAATGTGTCCTTGTATTTATGTGTCCAGTGTCTGTTGCCTTTTATTTTCTTATCATGTTCCTCCAAGAAAAGACTGCGTCCTTCTGCTCTAACTAAACCCTTGGAGCTTCAACTCTAGCTGAGCTTTGGCTTTCCCAGTTTCAGCTCTGGACAATGGGCAATGACTCTACGTTCTTCTTGGGTAACCAGTCCCTGCTTCTGCTTGGTGTATTTTTGCATTTGAACTATTTTGAGTATTCTCCTTTATGCTATAGCTATTGGTAATTTCTTCCAAACAATACAAATTATTGAAACAGGTCTGTTACGCTATGTAAAAAGCCCAGAGCTGTATGCATGGCATTAAATTCCAGATGTTTATGTACAAACACTCTTTACCGTCTACTGGGAAAGAACAGGAAAATCAATTATAATGTAAATTGCTCTATTGTCCTCTTCCTTCATGTTGTGTCCTTTGCTGGCTGTTAGAGTGACACTTCACAGTATTATTTTGGTAGATCTTTGTGGAAATTGAAGCAGGGGATGCAAGAACTGTGGATGATATTTTTTTGCTCTTGTCTATGAGATATAGGCATTTTGGGGAAGCTCTGAAAAAGATGAGGGATTCAGCTCTAGATGAACTCTGTTAAAAGGCAGAGCACAGGACTTACAGGAGAGTTATGCTGTGTTAGACCAGGGTGATTTCGTTGTCATTTGGAGCATAAGGAGTTTTTGCAGAGGAGATAAGGGAAAGACGAAGTCCATAAAGTTTATTATGGGGATGCTGGAACTGGATAGCCTGGGATAAGCCAACAAGTTAATGTCTAGGGAAGAGAAGAGGGACCAGAACTTTTCAGAAAGCTCTTATACAAAAATAAAATACAATTGAGAGGGAACAAGAAGTTTTACAAGTATATTAAGTATTGCTAACTTGTTCTCTGACTGTGCACACCTATCTAATTCATAATTTTCTATCTTAGTGAAATAACACTTAAAGATTTACTTGGTTTGGAAAAGAAACTGAGATAACCTCAAGGATTTTCTCTGATTATGTCTTGGATCTTCTGAATTTGCTAAAAGTGAAAGACCAACCTTCTGAATTTTGTGTTCAAAGGGACCAAAACAGCAAGTATATGCAATCAAAGGAGCACAAAGGAAAATAAAAATGTCATTTAGCTCCTCTTGGTAAGCTAATAAAGACATTTAGATAATCTGGACTACTCTACTGACTTCATGCAGGGCTACACATGCCTAAAATTATAGGTGTAACTTCAAAAAAAAAAAAAAAAAAAAAAANNCAAAAATAAAAGGTGAAAATAAAAAAAAAAAAAAAAAAAAAAAAAAAAGAGTGGTTTTACTTTTGCCGTTTAAGTCCACAATTCCTTTTATTCGAGAAAGCATATCAGTCCAGTTATACAGAAGTTCAATAAAAAAGGCTTGTTCACTCAAATTATTTATCTTCTTATCTTGTAAGGAGCATTATCTTGATAATATGGCTTTAAATAGAACAGGCAACAGAGCACAGGAGACCAGCTGCTACATCCTATCTAACTTTATTATCAGCAAATTTTGCCTGTGTTGAGAAGGTGGTAAGTAGTGAAATCCTTGTAGCACATGTGATTGGAAACTAGCCTTGAACATAATGACTCAAACAATACTTAGACAAATTACCCAGACAGGTGGCAAATGACTGTACATATAATTTCTAGGCTGTCAGACCACATATCTTTAATTCTAAATTTTTTTTCCTTGCCTCTATTTCATCTTTTTCACTTAAATGTATTGTGCAAGGAGAATTTGAAATGCAATTGAAACACTGGATTTCCTGGATTCCGGAGAAATAAAGAGAGGTTTTCTCTTATTGCAGTCAGAGATCAGGTGTGAAATGACAACAACCATATAACACTGCTACATACAGAAACATGTTATTTGCATCTCACTCTTCTTTTTCTCACCATCTGAAATCAATGTGCTTCTGCACAGTACCAGTCACAGTCAGGTCCTATGTGGTATATTTAATTCCCATGCTGGCAATCTGCAGAAGCCAACTCTCACAAAGCTGTGATTTTTGGGTAAGAATGTGTGGGCCACATTCTGTAAGCAGGAATATTTTGGTAAATTTTGATGTTCACTGTAATATTCACAAAAGAAAATAACCAGATTAAGTCCAGGTCTAATCTGGGAGACACTCAGGGGAGTATATGTACTCTATTTGACTTCACATACATTCATGGCAGGAGTGAAAAGGAGGAACAAAGTGAAAGAGAGAAAGCAGGATGTTGGTAGAATCAAGTCACTGTGTGTGCAGCAATCATTAGAAGATGGTAATTCTCTTAAGTTTGACTGGGCAGTGCATCTGGGCAAAATGCATCTCCAGAAAGAAGTCTGATGTACCAGTCCTTAGTGTGTAACACTGAAATCCAAGGACACTCTAGCACAGTGAAGAAATGTTACCAGACGCCTGTCTTTAAGACAACAAGGACAGAAAAAGGCAGTAACTGACAGCACTTATAAGAACAGAAAGTCAGAAATTTCTTGACCTGGACTCCAGTTTAGAATGATCAGATTATAATGTTTAAATGACTTTGCCTTCTGTTATCCAGAGAACAGACGTCTGAACTCTTTTAGAAGAGCCAATTTACCTTATATTTAAAAAGAAGTTAATTTATTTTGGAAATTTAGGTTTACCTTAGAATTAATTTAAGTACTTCCACTTAAACCATGAAGGCAGAGAAGGATTCTGTGATTCACAGGCACTCAGAGCTTTGTGAAAACTGAAATCTTGCACACAAGACATACACACATGCATTTATGCCTATATAGAAAAGGGAGACTGCACTCAAAAAGTTCAGTTATTGTTAGAGATCTTTCAAATATCCATTTTAAAGTAAAGACAGGTGTTCCTAACTGGAAAATGCAGAAAATATGTACAAAATTATAGCAGTGCCAGTCTTCAGGAAAGAGGAGAGAGCTTTGTCAGGATGCATTTTTATGAGTCATGTCTACGAGATTGCACTGAATTGATCTGATTTGCAATGATAAAAAGCAGCTACTTATATAATTTTGAAAGACATTGAAGTCTATCAAATAAGGCATTACAGGCAAAATACTGGATAGCAATGATCTCAAATAAAAATCAAATTTTATTATGAGAACAATAAACACAATTATATAGATGGAGAGGTACAGCCTGCTCATTTGTAAGCCCACCACAGCTATCAAAGCTAGCACTGACGATTTATAAGCAGAACCTGGTATTCCACTACATCACTACATTCTTAACTCACATTCTTATTAGTTAAGAAGTCACATTGTTCAGTTAACACTGTCACTTAACTCACAAATGAAAGATAAGCAAATGTTGTGATACACACAAGATGAGGAACACTTGGCTGAGACTGAGAGGTAGATTTTCCACAGACAGCAGAAAGTGGATCAGAAGGATTGTATAGCTGCTACTCAAGAGAAGAAAAACTCTGGAAAACACTGTAATTATTTGAAAACTGCAAACTTACCTAAATTAACTACCCTAATTTAGTAATGTAATTTTAACCATGTGTTCTGACAAACTTAGGTAGCTACAGCAAAACCTCAAAACTAACAATCAAATTTATTACAATATTGTCTTCTCATACAATAGTGAAATCAGAATTGTATTTATAGAATAGAAGCATCAGCTTTTAGAGAAAAATGAGCAGAGATGTTCCCTATGAATTTTTCCAATGCTACTGGCTTCACAAATATTTGCAAAGCAGCAAAGCTATAAGCAATGTTTACCTTGAAAATATTCCACTAAATTATTGCATATAGATTTCTATGCCAATACTGTCACCCAAAATATTACTAATATTCCTCTTTTTGGCAAGGGCTGCTTTTAAATTCAGTACCATGGATGTGCACCTAATATATATTTGCACATATTTATTGTGTCCCCTCTCCCTGCCATCCTCTATTTTCAGTAGCGCAAGTAAATTAGAAAGAGAGGATATTTCCTAGTCATGAAAGGGGAGAAACCTTGCACTTAGCCAGTCAGATAATAGGGGAAAGGGACTTACAGTGTTTTAAAATGTTGTTTGAAAAAGGAATGGAAGAAATCATATGGCAGCTTAGCGTGATTTTCAAGTAATAAATCAAGGTTGGGATATGAGATTTGGTGTGTAAATGTTCAATATTTCTAAGCAGAATTTAAAAAGGAGGATTGCTGTATGTCCATCTTGTTTGTACCGTCCTTCTGTTGTACTAATACCGTGCTTCAGGGCTTCTGTTGGTAAGCTGCAAGGGCATATTTGGGCTTAGGCTTTTTTTTTTTTTTAATTCTCTATATATCAGTAGACTTTTGATGTATTTTCACCCTTTTGTGAAGCACTGAATTGCCACAACAAGACTGAATCGGACACAAGGAAGGCTGGTGTTCCCTGAGGTTTTAAATTCTTGAGTGACTCCCCTTGACCTGCTCATGTAGCATGCTCAGCTAACTGGAATGGCAGACATATCTGGGGAGGCTCAAGGTATTCCTGTGTGAGTAGGATCCTTTTACCTGGATGCACAGTGGCTCCTGCAGGATTAGACTATTGCTGCTGCCACACAAACTCTTAAATTATTTTCCTGTGGTTACAAATGTTCAGAGGAGCTTCTTTAATTTTCCCTGTGATCAGAAGTCAGGCTTAGGGTGCTGGTGTTAGGAGGGTGTATGTAGAGAAAATGGTCCAAAATCTGTAGGTTTAAATATCTACTTCATGGACTGAGGGAAACAGAAGAAACTTGACTTTTCAACCTTATGTTTCCAGTCTATATCTCAGATACAGTATTCAAAAGTGCAGAGAATATTTATTAACAAATATACCTTTTAATAGTTTAAATTTTTGCTTCCTTTCAAAATCACAGTATGTAGATCAAAAAGGCTCACGTGAGGTTCTGTGCAGAGATAATATACTTTAATATTTTTAGTAAAATTAGCAGAACATGGGGGAGGTTTTAAAGGTGAATTTTAACATTCTAGCTTTGTAGCCATGTATTGGCAACTTATAAAACTTAGGAAAACATGACTCATTTTTGCTGATGATGTTAGATTGCAAAAAATGACCAGCTATTTCCCTTTTCTTCTCTGCCATTCTACTAGAAGTTCTTTGATAGAGCAAAGCGTGATAAAATATGCAAAAAGTCTAATTTTAAATAAATTTCCATAATTAAGTTTGATTACTTCTATTTCCAAATAACTGCAGGTGTTTTTTTCCTAATTAACACTGGGAATTTGATACTGACACTGACTCTGCTGTCTTTTCCTGCAGGAAATCGTGTACTTTTGCCCATTAACTTGAGTGTGTAAAGAATGTCAACATGCACAACCAGTCTGTTAGCCACATTTCTAGGCTGCTCTTTTTATTGAGTTCCTTCCCTCAGGAGTCTACACTGCTACTATTGTAAATTTATATTGAAAATGTTGTAAAGCATGCAGACTTCTGTCTTGATGTTAGTATTGAATTTTAACACTGTATACTTAAAAATGCCATTTAAAATATTGTCTGATGGTTAGGTCCAGGGGAGGGAAAAAGTCACGCCACGAACAGTTAATTAAAATAATCACTCCAATAAAAATTGTAATATTACTCTCAGGACAAATAATATGCCCTGCTTTATCTGGGTTGTTTTATTTCAATTTATTTCACAGGATGGTGTTAGCAGACGCCATTGCAGGATGTCTGCTGACTGGACTATGCAGAAACCACTGAATGAATATTGAATCTGTGCCTGTTTCCTTAGGCAGGCAGGTCTCAAAACTTCTGTTATCTGGGATATCTGTTAGCAAACATGGACATTGCTAAGATTAAAGCAAAACTTCTGGCCTCTCAGATGTTTTTCCCTCAACTTACCTTTTCCATAACCAAAATTTCTGTTCAAATTTCTGTTCTGGCATTTTCTGCACAAGCACTGGCAAATTTTACTGGCAAGGTGTGTGCATAGTTGCATTTAAGGGCATTTGCACACTGGGTAGGAAATGCATCTCTAGCATATTTGGTGTCTAATTGCTTGCACATTATTGCCCTAATTTATGGAACCCTGTGTTCTTGAAACCAATTTGCACATTTCTTGTCTGCTTTAGACATTCTGCTGGAAGTTTATCTTTCAAGCTCTTTTTTAAATAATTCATAGTAATGAATCGTATTTACATATTTGCATAAAGAGTCCTGTATCAAGGCAAATGACTGATCTGTAAAAAGGAAAAGTATACTGACATTGCACCTTCAATTACTGTTAATTAGCCTAGTCCATTAACTTTAGTAGAGGAATCTCAGTTTACTATGTGGGAACATCTTTCTCCCATAAGTTAGAAAGCTTCTTATGTTGACTTCTGATAGCAGTTGACACTAAACTGTGAAGAATTTTACATGGCAAGAAGGACTATTCCGTTATAAACTCTGGTAATGTGAATAGCAGATAATGTAAGAATTAAAATTAATAAGAATTTTAGAATAAAGGTCCTTCTCATATTTAAAATGCAAGGTTTTATTAAAGACAATTTGGTAAGGATTTACCCCATGCAAAGAGATACATGGCATTTTTGTTTTCAGATGAGCTGCTCTGTCCTGAGACTCATGTTAAATCTAGAAACAGAAAGATTAAAAGTAAGCAGCTTTGATCTGAATACATTTGACACTGTCATATTAAATTTGGCAGAATCTGAACTTTAGAAGTGTCTCTAGTTGTCCAGAAACACAGCTGTTTGATTGACATCGTGCTGCAAGTGGAGTCCCCTGCATATAAATGAATAGCCCTGACTGGAGATTAGGCCCCTGGGCACATGAGAAAGCAATCACCAAAGAGTCATAGTCCCTTATTAAGGCATGCATAGTGTGCTACCATATCCAGGTCACCTGCAAAGACTCTGCATGTTATTAAAAAGAAAAAGTAATAAAACCTTTTCCCCACTACCATGAATCTCCACTATTCAGATATACAGGATTTTCTCCTGCTTCCATTATCACGTATTCATTCACCTTTCTTTGAAGCCCCCTACTTTCCTTTGTGTATATTTAATCTTTTCCCCTTTTTGCCAATTCTCCTCTTCCAGTTTTTCACTCCATTTCCTGCCACAATCTTGTCTTCTGCATCTTTCTTTGTTGATCTATCAAACACCTATTTCCCATGGTTCACTGATACCTTTCCCTTCTGTTTATTACTTCCCCTTTTGTCTAATATCAACCTTTTTTTTTTTTTCAACTTTCATATTCCGGTGCAAATATAAAAATAAGCATACGGTCTCTAAGGTGACCAGAGGAGATTCTCAGAAAAAAATATATGAATACAGCAGGGGCAGGGTGATGCATCCATTGCTATACTCCCCTGAATTCCTGTGGTGTGCAATAAAGGGACTATGCTGAACCAGTTTGCCCACCTTATTTGTATTGAATAGCTGTTGATGGACTTTTCTTCTGTGAAGTGACACAACTGTTCTCTGAAGCTAGTTACACTGGTCTCATCTGCAGCAGAGTTTTGCATTTGAATATGCTCGCATTCAATTTAAACATGTTATTAATGCTTGGCTTGCGAGAAACACTAATAGTCATTTCCTATGCACATTTTCCATGCCATTCATGACTGCAAAAACAGATCACATCCCTCCTCATCCAAGAGCAAGATGAGGAGCCTTTTCTGTTCTTAATCTCTTCTCATACAGAAGTCTTTATCCACTTTATGGCCCTTTTCACAACCCTTTTCTAACTTTCAGTATATCTTTCTGAGATGAGCTGATCATATCAAAATGGACACAACATTCAAAAGGTGGGGGGGACATTGATTTATATAATGGTACTAGCTCCCATTTTTATTCCTTGTCAGCTCAGTTTCTTGAAGAACCTGTGATAAGGAACTTAGTCTTAAGCTTTTTTTGAAATTTAGATACATCAGCTGGCCTGAAGTTTATCCATATGCTTACTGACTACAATGAACAGCTGGGAGTCCTCTAGAAGAACCACATAGATGCTTTATTTTCGTGCATAAATTATTTCTATACTTGATCAGATTTTTATTAACTTGCTTCAGAAACCAGATTTATTCTAAGACTCTTCCTGTTATCCTTTAATAAGAACTGTCACTTTTCCCAGCTTCTATACTTCTAGAATATGGGCTGACAAGAGAGATAAGTAATCAGTTAATACTAACTTATTTTTCATATTTGACTGCCTTTAGAGCTCTCTGGTGAAGGCTATCTGGTTCTGTCAACATTTCTTCATTTAGGTACTCAAAATGTCACTTCACTGCAGCAACTAAGTATTGCTGGATCTCTCAGTTCCTCCGTGATTCAACAAAACCCTTCTGGATGATGCACATCCACACTTCCATCTTTTTGCTTGTTATCTGACAGATTCTAGTATGAAATCTGAATTCTGCTAGCCCAGCTGCTGTCTAAAGTCTCCTGAGTCCCAGGTATCTCCAGGCCAGAGATGCATCAGAATACATGAAAGTTTCTTATCTTACCAATATTAATTTATTCCCTTTGATGATAAAAGAGGATACTGTCTCATTCCTTTACTATAAAAATACCCCAGAAGAAAATATTTATCCAGTTTTCAATGTAAAGTCCAAAAGAAGTTCTGTAAAATAATGTTGGCTTGAGTTTTACTCTTAAAATATTGTTAGAATTTTTAAATCAGACAACCTCACAGTAGACAGAAAAGATGATAGCCAAAATTGCAATGTTATATTTCAGTGATATTTTTCATTAAAGTCCATGTTATGTATGAGAGGGGAAAATAAGAGAGCCAGGTAGATAAAACTTAAATATGGATAAAATGACGTGGCTTAATAAGGACTTTAGTTTTTCTGTTATGCAAGCATTTAGGTTTTTTTAAAAGTACCCCACAACAGATATCTAATCTCATTCAGACTTGCAACTTGCATTTTAAAAAGTGTCTTGGGTGTCTAATATTAATCTATAGGGTGACATCAAAAATCAAGAAATCATTTTAGGGTTCAGTTCTTTTTCTGCACTGGAAACGAGGGACTCGGTTCTTTAAAACACAGAGCCAGATTTCTGTAATTTCTCTCAGTGCTGTAGGTGCTGGTGATACAATCACTGTAGTAGCAGAGGTAAACAAATAGCCTCTGCTAAAATGCAGATAGATTGACAGATAGACAGATAGATGGATAGAATGCAGGAATGTATGCCCTGTGCCAAGTGATGCGTGTTCATCAGTGCTGAACATCATAACTTCCATTTTGAACTGAAGTTAGGAGAGAGACCCGAACAGTGGCTGAGGGTTTCAAGTTAGCAAAACTGTCATGGACAAGGACATCAATCTGGAAGCCTTAACAACTGGACTTAGTTTTAAAAAGCAAGGCCATTTCAAATGGAAATTAACTGTCATTAAATCATAACTACATTACTACTATTTTCCCTTATATCTCTTTGCTATAGTCACCCTTAATGCATTAAATGAAGAGTCTTTAATGTAAGATCTTCCTGGAAATGGCTTTGAGACTGCTTACCTAATAATACAGAAGCATTTAGATTTTGCTGCAAATTCGTAGCAAATTATTTCAGAGAACGAACACATAGTTCAATTATCATAACATTTTGGGGAAAATGTCATATTTCACTTTCCAATTAATCTTTTAAATCAGCATATTTTGTAAAATATATGCATATACTATTTTATACAGTATGTGTTCAAGTTTGCTTCCAGTGAGAAAAGCAAAAAGGATTTGATGTTTATACTACTTCAGTGACACCAAAATTAGTGTGGCTTTTATTTTCAGTCTCAGTATAGTTTGTAAACAAAATATTTGTGTTGATGTTGAATCATACATTAGAAGGTACTTGAAGGTAGAGGTCTCTTTCTGGCTTGGAGACCACAAATAATGACTAGCTTGCATTTTGTTCTATTATAACAGCTTATAAAAGCTTCTATCAAGTGAGAGAAGGTAAAAGATAAACGGAGTCCACCATTCCCAGTGACTAATTCATAACTGTAAGAAGCATGAATATTTAATAATTACCTTAAATGTACTTCACAAGCCTTTGACTTTGGAAGGCAGTTTACTAATGCAGGTATCTGCCAGGTCAGTCTGAGAATGAAAAACATTTTCAGACTATTTGAAATAGCTTAGTAGCACTGTGCTACCCAAAACTCCTACTAAACATAAGACTCACTGTGCTTTCTGTGACCTTGAAATGTAGGCAATTCTTTTAAATGCATTTAGACACAGTTCCAAAGCTGGACAAATTGCAGGAAACATTACTACTGGCAATTCTGACCTTGATAGCATGAGGAAGCAGTGGAAGGGAAAGGAAACTAAAACATATCCAACGGCACTGGGATTAACAAGAGGCTGGACCCATTGCTTCCACTGACTGGTTGTGCAGCAGTCTGAGCCACCACCTTATCTTCTATAAACATGTGCTTCCCTGTCATTATTCTTGAATACAACAGGGAGATTTTTCTGAATACTATTTAATTGAATCTATAATGTTTTCTTCACAAGTTCTATTACTTTGAAAATTGAAAATCTGCAGGGGAATGTTCCTTGTTTTAGAAACAGAGGAGGGAATTGTTGTTGCAATGACTGAACCAAGCCACTCACTTAATAGAATTATTTCATATTCAAGTAAACTAACTGCAAAATCTAGAGATGTTACTCTGAGTATGCAGTTTTCAGTGAAGTCTTTAAATTGTCTCACCAACAAAGACTTGCACAGAAGCCAAAACCTGAAGTCTTTTATTAGGCAAAGGTTTTACTGACTCCAAGGACCTAAGAAACAGTTCAATATTGACAATGCCTTTCTGGAAATACAGTGCAGTTTGATTTTGGAACGCTCTTAGGAGAATGTCTTAGTCAGACGTTCAGGGATCACTATTTGCATTTCACTGTCATTACAGTATTCATTCTGCAGCATCAGTGCAGAAAAAGGCCACAAAAGATAAGCAATGAAAAATGCAATAATAGCATTTTCTGTGTTTGAAACCAAGTCCTCCACTGACTTTAGACCTATCATACTGTAAAAATAAACTAGTAATCCCACAAGTGATTTAACTTGAATTTAGCACTGATGTAAGCAGGGAGGATTGGACCACATGATCTCAAAAGGCCACTTCCAATGAAGTTATTCTATGATTTTACACACAAATCAAACTTTATAATGCAAGTTTTGAATTTGGAATGCCTGGAAAGGTGCAGATTCAGATGATATAAGGTAGTATAGTCTGGTGATGAAATGGATCAATCGGCAATGACGAACAGTAAAGTAAAACCTGGAATCCAACATTTGGCAATGGAAGAAATAGTGAATATTAGAATCTATTTCAAATTACAAAAAAATTCTAAAAATAAACATTATTATGTTATTATTTCTGTCTTCTTTGAGGAACATTACTTACTGAAATATTTCTCATTATAAAAGCTTACATATCCTTATTTATTGTTTATCAATAATGAATGCTCAGCTTTTGACTTTGTTTTTCTTTTGGGAAACATGCAGGTGTCAGTTGCTTGATTCTTGTACTCTCAGTTATCATGAATAGGCCCTTAATGCTTATTCAACCTCCAATTTGACTAGTTAACAGCAGCTAGGTGCAACTTCTGGGAGTGAGGCCTCAGAATACCGTCCTTCCCTAAAATTCTTAAGTCCAGATTACTTTTGTGACAGCAATAATGACCGAAGGACAGGCAAATTTAAACCCCTCCCTCGTCTTTGCTGAAGAAATATACCACTGGAAGCCACACTTTAAAATTATTAATGACATGCTGGCTGCATCAAGAATAATTTTGAAAACCTGGAAAAAATACCTCAGACACTTATCATCTTATTTTCATCTCTGTCTGACCACATTCACCTATTTATATGTGCATAGAAAAATTATTTATATTCCATTTGTATATTTTTGATTTATGTTTATTGAATTCTTAATCATGTCCGTACACACTAAAACTGGATTTGTTGCTAGTGGAAAAATCTTATATATTAGATAGGAAGAAAACTCCAGTTTTCTGTATTTGAAATCAAACTTTGGTTGAGAAATACAGAATTAATGCTCATTACTACCATTTGCATTATTGTATTACAAGAAGTTTGACAACAATATCCTATTACCAAAGCAGGATGTTAAATTGCACTTAATTCCTTTGGGGGATGCTTCTTCCCCTAGACAGAGATCAAAATCCTACTTCAATATGGTCTTTCTGCCTCCTTTGTCTTCCCACTTGTGCTAAACATGAACTGAAGTCACCAAACCTCGGGTTTCAATCTGAAATAATCAGACACATTCAGATTATATTCTCACACAGAAATTCCTTCTGTCCTTTTGGCATGGTTATGTTTACAGTCCAAGGTAGCTAACCAAAATTGTTACTCTCCAATTAGTTGGGTGGATGTTGTATTCTGTGTCTTTGCCATTGTTTCCAGTTTTTGCAAATAGGGAGGGATTTCTAATATTGGACCAAATACTCTGACTGACTCCTTTGGAAATTGTTATCATTTGATCAAACTAAAGCAAATATAGAATTAGATACTACTAACCAGCAGGACAAAGTGACAAAATCTTCAAAATCCCACTATTTTTTAATCCATTGTCATTATTTTATCAGGAATTGTTTTCCTATTGTAGGTGGTTTAACCAGCTAAATTACACCAACCATTAGCAAACAGTTTAAAACTGTTATAATATTTTACTATGCTACTTTGTCTCGGTGCTACAATTTATCATGAAGCTAACAACAAAGAAAGAAACAATCTGCTCTGTTTGCAGGGACTCCAGGTAGCACTGTGTTAATGTCTGCAGCAAAAATCAAAACCACAAGGCCTTCTTTGTGGTTTGGATTTCATTATGAACTCAGTCCATGCCCAGTTCAAGATCTGCTAGAAGTCTAAAGCCTTTAAAGGAAGTCCAAGATCAATATTGTGCTAACAGAAATAAATTTAATGGTTTTACTTCAAAATCATATAAACCCTCTGGTATTGGTTAGAAGCAGACAGAAGACCATTTTCGTAACTCTGAGAAATCATGCATGAAGCCCTTTTCTGGGTTAGATTTTAACCTGATTTAAATTAGTTTAATGAATCCAGATAAGCTTTGGGATGGTCAAGCATTTTTTCAAACATTCAGAATCTTACCATCAATAACTTTAATGGTAATGATAATTTAAAACCCATAATCAGTGGCCTTTCAGTTTACAAACAGATGAATCATGAGATATTTAGGCTGTTTATGTCTCAAAATGGTGCTTATCTGAATTGAAAATATCTGAATGATCTTTAAAATTTTGCAAAAGTAAGCTGATTTAGTAGCCCCTATAGTGAGATGATTGCCCTTCAGCCCTGATTAAAAGGGACATTTACAAATAAAACCGTTAAGCACTTTTCTTAAATTTCCTTGCATATTAAAGCTAAATAACCTGAATTCATGTTAAGAATAGTATGTTTGAAAAATCTCCACCTGATACAATTAGACCTACAAATTTTAATTTCTAATTACTTAAAGATGATCTAAGGAACAGAGTTACACAGAGCTTGGACACAATTCTGGAGCCAGTCTGACCACAGAACTTCTCTTACTTTAAGTGAGTATTTCATACACGAAATTGTTGGCAGATCACAAGTTTGCCTCTAAGTGAAGATCAGAAAGACTTACTGGAGTCTTCAGAACTACTTTAAGGAAACCATCTCGGAAAGGAAGATTTCAGATTACGTCCAGATACAGCATTTGCTCTACACTGTATTAGAAAAATGCTGAACTGGATTACTGTTCTACTGAAATGTATGCACATAACTTTATTATCCTAATTGAGCTCTTCATTTTGTAATACTTTTTATTGTATTATTAATTTTACACATGGATTGAAGCCCAACTGACTGCTTAGGGATTGGAGACTGTTATTCAATCAGTTATACTATCCTTTTATGGATTTTATCAGTAAAAAAGAAATATTGTTATTTTATTTTTAGTTTTACGCATAACAGGATTTCCAATTGCAGTTCTGCACACTACTGGAATGCTAAAAGATGGCTTTGAAGACAGTTTAATTTATTTCTATTTCCTGTTATCTTGCTATTAGCATGAAGGGAAACAAACAAAAATAATTAAGATACACTGACCATTGAAATTAAGCAAAAACAGAAGCAGAAAAAATCAGTAACTTTAAAGTGAAAAGCCCCTCTAGAATTCACACTGAGTGAGCCTTTCACAGAGTTACAGTTTTTAAAATAAATTTAATTTATGACACATATCTTTCTATCAACTTGTGTCAGGTGTCAGGTTTCCTTATTCCTCAAATGTCAGTATATACTTCTGCACTTAGATTTACTGTTACATACTGTGTAAGTAGTCTCTGAATTTTACCATATTCATAATTTGGTTACTCAATGAATTACAGAAAAGTACAATTGCTGTGGTGACATCTCGTCCAACTACGGCCTCTGGAGAGATGCCAGTTTTAACAAATGTATTCCATAACACTTGCAGGTTTACGTATGCTGATTTACATTTCAATGCAAAATAACCTAGTTTGTCCTTGAACTCTGAATGTCATAAAAGTCACTTATAGGAATGTGCTACAAGTCTAATAAACAAGTGAAAGACCAGGCTACCGTGCATTCAAAACAAAGTATTAAGTTCCAACAAACCTTACTGCTGCATGAGAGCTAGCCAAGAAATGCAGGAATGTTAACCTTCTCTAAACCCAAAATAAATACAAGTGATCCTGATGTATTTTATATAAAGTGTTTTTTATCTGTCAGACAGACAGTTAAGTCTTGTTCTTCACTTAGAATTCCAGAATTCACAAAAAAGGACAGAATAAGGACCACTTCTGGTAAGCAAAGAGGGAGTTTTAAGGAAAAAGAAGAGAGAAGTGGAAGGAAAGGAATTGGATGCCTTTGCCAAGAAAAGCAGAAAAGAACAGGGCCCTCTTAGCTCTGGTTGTCTTAAAGGTTACATAGATTTTTAAAATGCCTCTGACATGGCATTTATCCAGAAATGTCAAAAATTTTGCAACACAAATGACTAGGCTCCTTTTAGGCATTCATTTTCAAACAGCTTTCTGAATCAGAGATGAAAAAAAAATCATTGCCAAGAAACCCAGATCCCACACACAGAGATTTAACTAATGAGTCCTTATATCCAGAGACACATGGTATCACAGCTGGGGGAAAAATGCACAGCTGACTAAACTTTGCAGTGGAAAGTGATTTAAACAGGCAATTGAAAAAAAAATTTTGCACTTATCCTCAATGTTATGCACCTTCATACATCAGTGGGCAGTATGATAGGATAGGTTAGCACATGAACAAGTCCTGACAGTCAGAAGACTGGCCAGAGCAACACAGAGTAACCAGCAATTCACATGGAAATAGGAGACATGGATATCTAGGAACTCACGTACTTAGTTGTATATGTACTTGCTTTTGTCACCCTTGATTGAAGGGTTTATTTTATTTCTAAACTATTTACTAAGTGGTTTGTTGCCATATCACATATTCAAAAAAAATAGCTAGATACTCCTAAGTACTTGTGTGGTAACATCTAAATACTTTATTACACAGAATATACCCATACTTTTATCTGTTATTAATGAATTGTTTGAAGTACATGCTGATGTACTTCTTTCTTTCTGTCTGGAAAAAAAAAAAAGGAAAGTCTTAATTTCCTCCATCAAGCGTGCTATTTGGGGAGAGAAATGTATTTTCACAGATTTCATATGAAAATGTCATATCACATCTCCAAAAAGCTTTAATGGGGATAATTTGCTCAGGTCATTATTTTGTATTCCTGTGGATAATGGTCTGCACAGGGTGATCTAAGGAACTACACTAACTGTGACCCAATTATTTTGGAGGTAACTGCAAATACTTACACATCCAGAAGCAATTCAGTTTCTATGAGGAAACTATCTCACATGTCTAAATGATATTTTTGTATCCCATTTTCATATGTAAACTATAAAGGAGAAAAGTGTGATTCTCCAAACTAAAATGTAAGGCATAATTTTGCAATAGGAAGAAAACTATTACTACATACACCACATAATAATTTGGTCATTCTTCATTACCAAGATTTCTTCCCTTAAGAAGTTCACATGTGCATATGTTTTCTACTCACTCAGACTTATTTCAAAGCTGGGAATCCAAAGATTTTATTTTACCTTCAAAATATGCATTGAGAAACAGTCTTAAGAGCAGAGAAGTGCACACATCAAAGTGTTTCTGTTCAGCCTGCATCCACTGGCTTTCCTGTACAGCAAAACTGGGAATCTGACATGAGAATATGTGTAGGGTTTGCTTATTTATGATTCTATGAGCAGAGGGAGACATCAGTCAGAGAACAGCAGTAGGTAAGAAAGGATTTTTTACAGGTGAATATTTTGCATCTGGTATCCAAAGCCAATAGCTGCCTCCAGTAGTGTGACAGATGCAGGACTTTAAAAACGGGGACACTGCGAAGAATTAAACTGAGCTTTGCTGTGTGTTAGAGGGTTCCAAAAGAATGGTTGTACCTGTCCTTCTAGTGCTAAGCTTGTCTGAGTCCAAGGCAGGTACATCAGGTAAACAGGTCTGACAGACATCCTTCCCCAGAAATCCTCCAAGGACATTTTAAAGCGCTTGTTTGTGTGAGAAACCATCAAAACTAGAGTGAGGAGGTTCAAAGACATGGCCTTCCTCTGGAGTCACCAAAGCTTATTCAAAGGCACAAAACTAATCTACACTGCAATTACTGCTATAAATAAGTCGGCTCCTCTAAGAGTAGCAGCCAAACTACAACAACATAAAAGTCAGGTGCTTTTAGCAGTAACCCCCCACATCTGCCTTTTTACATTACATAAACAAGCGAGTGCTTAGACCATACCGGGCTAATTCCCCAGCCTGACTTCTTGCTGTGTAGCTCATCTGCTTCTATGGTAAAACTGAAGCAGCAACCTCCCATAGCACAAAAGCTAGGCAAATATATGTATCAATCCAAACCCCATGTAGCTGATGGCTAATGCCTTGCCAGAGAGTGTGAAAACAGGTTTCTTACTTTTTTTAATGATTCCCCTGTGGTATTTTTTTTCCTAAAGTAAGGGATGTGGAGCTGAAGGTGAGAGGGAAGGATAAAAAGAAAAGAGCTTGTGTTTCCTCAGACAATGTGTATATATGCTGTGGGAATCATGGTGCAGGATGCCGTGTGGGTAAAAAAAGTGATTTCATAAATGTCAAAGTTATACTTAACTCTCAAACTCTTGCCTGCGATCCTCAAGTGCTGATGAAGTATGAAGACTACTCACTTAGAAGTATGGAGGTGTCGCTGTTACGTCCGAGACACATAAAGAAAACGACACAGAGTCCAGGCTCGTGAACAAGTGGAAGCTTCTTTCTTTAATAATTTTCTAACTACTTTTATAAGATAGATCGCAAAAGTGTGTTGAATGGCAATAGGTAATTGGTTCCTCGGCCATCCAACCCTTGAGAGGATTGGCCAAGTCCTAAGATACCTATTCCAAAATATTTTCAAAGTCAAAGCCATAACAATCTTGCAAAACAGCTTGCAGGTGCAAGAAGTTTATGAACCTGTGACCTTGTTTAAAATAGTTTACATAGGAAAGACAGTCTTCTCACAGAATATTGAGAAAAGGCTGAAGAATTTCTCTGCTTTTAGCTTTTTAGGACCTACATGGAGGCAGATACTAGTAAAGACACTACAGAAATTCTGGAGTGCCCATATTCAGTCCAATCTAATTATTCTGTGCCTGGAGGCCATACCCTTCACAGATGAACAGAAAAGCTCAAAAAGCTGACAGACTTCAGAGCAGTACCCAGCCAGAGTTTCACACCACAACGAACATCCAAGGCCAGCTGGGGAGACACAACTGAGGTTCTACAGGGACACACGTTGATGAAGCAGAAAATAAAAACTGTGATACCTGGATAATGTTTACATATCGCTGTCTTTATTTGGTTTTGCCTGGAAAAAACAGCCCTGGAGGATCACCAGGACTACAGTCCCTGTCTTTATATAGCATGACTTTCATAGCAGCTGCTCCCTCAGAATGGTGCATTCTCTCTCCTCCTTCTGTATTTCCATAAGTATACAAAACCCACAGTGTTTGACATGCTCCTCATTTAGACAAAAATATATTTTTAGCACTTGGAGTCATTTGGCCTCATGTCCTATTTATTTGGAACTTTCTCACTCGGGTAAATGCCGTGTGCCAGATGGTGTGATCAGGACCTTTCTCTTTCATTCATGTGTTTTAAGTAAAGTCTATCACATGCAATTCAGGTTATGAAATACTTGGCATCCTTAAATCTGTTGACAGTAGTGGCAATATTAGCTATCCCTGCAAAGCATAAACCATGGGGATACGTTTATTTTTCTTTTCTCAGACTTTTTTCTCAGTCATATGAAACATCTGGCATTTTGGATGTACCAGAAATAAACCATGACAGAGCTCATATATTAGATTCTCTCCTTAGAAGAAGGAAATAATTGTCCACTGAAGTCTTACAGAAGAGGCACAATTGTAAGCACATTTGAAATCTTATCAAACTCAAATAATTTTAAAACACTCTGAAAATACGCGTTTTTGTTCTGCTTATATTTCAGAGTGAAAAATGAAGACACTTAGCACATATGACAGTTTAGACCAATAGATTGCCTCTGAGAAGGACATACTAGATCATTCCTGATTGTGAGCACACTGCTTCCACATCATTTCCAGTAAGCTAACAGAACAGCAGTATTTGGCTTTTGTGCATTAAAATTTTTACATAGGCAAAAAACACCATACTGGTCTTCCCATCCCAAACCCCTTTCTTTGGCAGTAGTTAACTGTGCAATGACACCTCTCCATAAACCCTTCTTGACCTTCAGAAAGTTGCTGACTAGAGAATTCCTGAGTCAGAAGTGCTGTCTATTTTTTAATAGCTCTCAGTGGGAATAAAAGGAAAAAAAATACAACTGCTTTTTTGGTCACATTTTATCATCTGCAGCATTTCATGGCACGGAGTGCCATAGCTTGATTACAGAACCTATGAATTATCACCTCCTTTTCTGAGTTTTGAGGCAAAAAACTGCTAATCTCATCTGCTATCTCCTACTTTTTCTACTGGAAGAAAATTCAACCAATTCCTTTTCATCCTGATACTTCTGATTTTAAAAAGATCTATTGTGTCAGTCATGCTTTCCAGCTTTAGTCCATTTTTGTTTCTCCTTGTGCAGAAAGTGTCCCATGACTCTGATCATGTCACCTTCTGTTTTGAAGATATAGGTATTCTACAGATTTATGTAATGCTGCTCTCTAATTTGTTATGTATACTTTTCCTAAATAATCATGTCAAATACTTTCTTAACCATTACAGAATTCTGATTTGACATTTTCTACCGGAACACCAAGAACTAAATTCTAAGTGGTAAGTGAGCTTAGAATCCATGAATTTATTTGTAAAGCTATTTTCAGATTACATTTTTTGTGCATCATTCAACATTCCTCTGCATCATATTTTATCTGTTTCATTACAAAATTATTTGGATTGGAAAGCACCTTAAAGACAATGTAATTCCAACCCCCTGACATGGGCAGGGACACCTTCCACTAGATCAGATTGCTCAAAGTCCCATCCAACCTGGCCTTGAACACTTTCAGGGATGGGGTATGCACAACATCTCTGGGCAACCTTTTCCAGAGTCTCAACACACTCCTCACATTAAAGAATTTCTTCCAAATATCTAATCTAAATTTACTCTTCTTCAACTTAAATCTGTTTCCACTTCCCTATCTCTATATGCCCTTGTGAAAAGTTCCTCTCCAGCTTTCTTGTAGGCTCCCGTTAGGTACTGGAAGGTGGCTATAAGATCTCTCCAGAACCTTCTCTTCTCCAAGCTGAACTGCAACCTTTTCTTATTTCATCAGTCTTTTAAGATCCTTCTGAAACTCTTCATTGCTAGTTCTTGAATGACACCACTACCTAGAATGTACCAGTACTAAAAGCAAAATTCATGGTCTTGTTACTGACTCAACTCGTCAGTCTATTTTTTTTAGCAGACATGGAAGTTCTCAGTACAGAGTTCTGCTGAGACTATACTAGCAATCTCCTTCCACCGTAGCAATGACCACGTGTTCCTACTGTGTCTCTCCTTCTACCTGCACAAGGCAGATGCATTAGTACTTACTGCCTTGTAAGCAATGCTGACAGCATTTGTGGCACATAGTCATGGCATGCATTATGCCAGCTGCTGTGTCCGTCAGAATACACCAGAGGTGGGCAGTATCCTGTTAAATAATAAATACTATTCCTGTTAGAAATAGCAAAAAATTAGTGTTTGTTAACAGAAAATTCACAGAGGAATGAAAATACCTTAAAGATCACTTGGAGAACTCAGATTAACACTTGTGCACACTATTAAAGATCACTTTGTTCCCAGAACATTGAAAAATAAATAAAGTATATACGACATGACTGGGAAAGCCAGAAAAACCAAGAAGTGGTATGATGAAGATTTTACTGCATAGCCAGCAAATGAAAAATGACTGTTCTTTCAGTTTGTAAAGCCTTCAGCTAGGCCACGTAATTTTCAGTGTATCATCCTTCCAGTGCCTATAGAGTTGAGAATATTTTGGTGTTCTTGGATATAATTAAATATCTTGAATAAGTAAGAAATGGTACTGGCATTCTATTCCTGCATCTTGTCATGTATTTATTACCATTCTTACTCTAAATGGGGGGGCAGGGGAGAGTGGGAGAATAGTGAACAGAAGGGCTTTTTCTCCTGTTTGTTTAGCCTGCCGCTTGGGATCAGCAGAGATGAAGACTGCCAGCTGTGGCTTTTTCTTTTTCTGCTCTATTCAGAGTTAAATTGGGTATTTTTGCATAGAAAATTTCCACAGGAAGCATATGCTGTGCTAAATGTTTTGAGCATTTTGATCCCTAGATGTATATTGTCACTCCCAGGTACAAGCGATACCATTTAGCACCTTGTGATGTTAGGGAAGATGATACACGTGGCAATAAAGGTGATAGACTAAAATGAAACTTAGGCAGTGCAATTCACCAAACTTTATGCAGGACTGCATCTGGTGTCATGAAAAGCTAGTAAATGCATTAACAAAAAGATTTTCCTCTTCAAAGTTTTGCAAAGTGTAAGTGTAATTTCCACTTGGTTTCTTCTTGCTTTCAATTCCTAAAAATGTTATTGTTCCAATTCTGACATCAAGAACATCATGTAAGTTGAGTTAATACCCTTTCTTACTCGCATTTTAGGCGTGTCCAGGTTTCAAGGGGCAAGAGGTTCATACATAAAATTCAATGGGTTAATTTACCCTGGACTACAGGAGTATCTTTATTTAAGCTACTGTTTGCATACGTCCATATACAAGACTTCTCTAAAGAAGACTACTGTCTCAAAGTGAAATTCCTAGGTATTGATGAGTTTCATCTCCTCCTACCCAGCAAAATCGTGGAAAAACTGTATAGTAACTATCCCTCTCCAGTGAAAAGGATCTGTGTTATGGAGATCCAGAATCCTTGAAATTAAACAGACATAGTGTTCTTTTAATGAAAGGTTTTAATGAAAACCAGATAGGTAAACCTGGTTTGGGGTTTAGTGCAAATACTTCACATATTTGCTGAATATGCCAAAGATGCTTTGGGGTTTAACCCTCTAAAAGCATAATTACTAAGAGACAATCAAATTAACAAAGCAACCAAATCAGAGCTGTTAGTATCATTTTTCCATCTGCTCTGGTGTCACAGAGTACTTGTCCTTGAAATCACTAGATTTTTAAATATGACTTTCTTCAGCCATTGAATGAGTAAGGAAAAATTAGTAACTTGATACCATTGCAAAATATGTAAGTTTAGCCACTGTATTTTTAACAGTGGTGGTATACTTTTTCTTTTTAAAAATCAGTGTAACATTTTCATGTCTGTGAGACACCTGACCAGAGGCTAGTCAGAATGTTTCTTCTTTTACCAACAGAACACCAAAAACTGAGCAAAACAGTCAATGTCCTGTTAAGTATTGTAGTAAACATGTCAAAATGCATTCACAAAGGTGGAAAGTTGTCATGATTACGAACAACACACTTGTAACCATGTAACCATGTTTCATGTTCTACAAGAAAGTAGAATGTTAACTCAGGAAAGAAGAATCTGTAAATGTATTTCCTTTATGCAAATGCAGAGTAATGAAGGAAAACTTCATGTATTCACAAATAACTATAGCTAATTTCTTAATCTAACTCTAGAATAAAACTAATACAGATTGACCATTTTTCATGTCACCTTCCAGATGCTACTAGAGTTTCCTCTACAATTCCTGATACAAAGTAATTGTCTTCAGAAAAATTAAACTTTCATTTGGGACTTTGTCTTTAGTAGTCTGTGGCAGACTACAGACATTGTTAAGAGCTTTTCTTTAAATCTGTAAATGAAAGAATGTCAAGATAAATCAGCAGAATTTCTATTTATTTCATAGATGATGAAAACCCACTTTCAATATATACAAAGGTATTGTCTACAAGCTTCCTTCCACTAAAGACTGAAAATTGCTAATGGAGATCTAAAATATACAAAAGAGAAACAGCTCTTGAGGAAAAGCTTTTTAAAACGTGAACAGGATCTGTAGGGCACATGTACATGGGAGGGCAATATATGTTCCTGAAATCCAATTTTAAATGCATTTGATTGGTCTAATTTGACAGGACAGCCATAGCCTAAGATCCATCTGATCCAAAAAAGCCAAAGAGCTATTTAAATTATGAGAGTAACATATCCTAAGAGTTTTCTGCTTTTGTTATACTTCCTACATCACTCCCAAAGTTTTTTGACAAATTCCCGTTCAACTGCTTAATACAACTTAAAGTAGATCAAAATTATCACTAAAAAAATCGTTAGAAACAGAATAATTTCACTTACAGAGAAAGTATAGTATGGTAATGCAGAGCATAATCTTACCAGATTGTTTTATTCCTGCATAATTCATCACAACTATACCAGGTTGGTGGTGGTTTAGAAAGTTCCCACTGCTGTCATCCATGTCCTAATTAATTCAAGCATCTACTACTGCTTTACTTTAACAAATAGATACCTAGTAACATATTGAGCAAAATTGTAGTGAAACTGGGACTTCAGGGAAGTTAAACCTAAACTTGTTGAGATGATCTCTGCACATCTAACCTCCTGCCAAGCAGCTTACACTGATGCAGTCCAAGAGCAGGGCTCAGAAGGGCACTCCATCTCTTTCATTAAAGGTCGGAGATCGGAGTTACACTTCTGCCACTTCGTCAGTTCCAGAGAAGAGGATGGTCATAAGAAAGACCCTGAAACTACAATGAGAGAGGGCAAGTGATAGCTGAAAGCGGGCACACACAATGATGAAAGAAACAACTGTTTTTTCCTATCACTTGCTGAAAGAATCATATGCGGTTTCCACGTGATCCTTCCCAGAATTTGTGGAAGTTTACGAAAGACAGGACAGTGACAAACAAAACCAACATTCTCTTTATAGCATGAAAATATTTTGCTGCATTCCCATATGTTTCATTTCAAGACTTTCTGTTACATGAGATGAAGCATCAGTTGTCTGAGGTGTCTCCACGGCAAAAAGTGAACAGTGGGTCAAGAATACCAAACTGCCTGTGTCAAATTGTGCAGCTGACACAAGTGCAAAGTGTGGTGCCAAAAGACGTGGCCTTTTGTGGAAGCATATCTGACATCCAAGAAGCAATTCACAGGTTCCTGGTAGCTGAACACATCTAGCACAGGCTGAGAAAGCTGCATTCATTTTAGCAATACAGGCTGCAGGCACTTCTGGGAAAGAACTGTTGCTGTGCTCATAAACATGTTTCTTTGCAGAACATGATCCAGTTTTAAAGGCTTTCAATGCTACTGCTTGACATTTAGACTTTTTCCCACAAGAGATATGTAGCTGAGATGATTTTCCATATGACTTGGGTCTGTTCAAAAGAAATGCTAATATTCATGAGCTAAAGAAACATTAGACCAAGGTCCCAGCTGAGGTGTAACCAGAGGATAGAAATACATTAACCCCTTCACAAAAAAACCTTTTCATAACTATGACTAAAAATGCCCTTTTGCATGACTAACCTTTAAGCCAGGAAAGATATGACAAGCACCTTTACCGACAATATATTCTCAATGATTTCAAATGCAGTAAATACTCTGGAACAGAGTGATAAGAGCATGACGCTTGGTTTCTGTTATTGTTAGCTACCCACAGGGAGAACCTTTTTCACATACGGTCACAGCTCAGGGAATCTGATCCTTTCCTGGAATTTTATATAATATATTTCACTTTTTTCAAAGAAGAACAATTCTAATGTACTGAAACAGTCTAGTGTCAGAACACAAGGATGTTTTGTCAAGAAACATGAACATGAAATCAATTAAACATAATGCAAAGTTATTATTTAAATTAATGAAATCCAAATTAAGCATGTAGCACACTTAGGAAAAATTCCTTTTATTAATCAAATGTATTTTAAACTTCTTGGGTCATCCTCTGCCATATTCAGATGTAAATTAGGAGCCTAATGCTTCACATCTCCTTTTGCAGCCCTAACTTCTGAGAGGTGTGGGAGAGAGAAGAAAAGCAAACGTTTTAGGACCACTGTTGTGAAAATGTTCCATCGACCCTAAACAAAGAAACTACAGAGCCCACTCAGTAAAAAGAAATTATTAATCTAGTATTTCAGAGCACTGTACTTCCAAACTCTGAATAAAAGAGAACATTGGCAACAGTTTTGTGAATTCCTGATGTCTGGTCTTTTCCTGTTCTGTATCTCGATATTATCCTTTTCCAAGAAAATTACCTGGAAAAGTTAAAAAAATGAGGTAATGCTCTCAACAGAGGACACAGGAAAGAGAGTTAAGCTCACAAGGGAATTAAGATCAGAGAAAAGAGTAAAATACAAGCTCAAAAAGCATAGAAGATGAGCATTTAAACACCTGCAGGACCATGACTTTCTTGCTTGATTTATTGGATGCTACACTGGAGTTTTTCTCCCTTATTTTGTTAAAAAGTTGAGCTCTCATTCATCTTCCCTGCACTATTTAATAACGTGAGAATGAACCTCCTCCTTTTCACTAATACCACAACTTTTATTTCATCACCCATTTTCTTCAGGATCAGAAGAACTTTCCCTGATTTGGTTTTATAAGGCTACAGACTAGTTTTACCCCATGCTGACTGAGCAAGAAATCAGTGGATAATGCATTTGCATCTCAATGAATCACCTAATTAGCTGCTTTCTAAAAATGAAATCAGTTAATTACATATAACCTTTTCAGTAAGATTAAACGATAGCAAATTCACTTTGCCAAGTAGATTCTTTATTTCAACCACAGATCACTGCTCTCTTTATTCCATGTGTATTTTCCATTACGTAGCTATTGCTCACGTACTGGAGACACGAATACCAGGCCATGGTTGTTTATTGTGTGGCCAATCAAAGATTCCAAGCAGGCAGGTCGAGGGATTTCAGTGGACCTACACTTACATATCTCAGGGCTATTGCATGAGGATGACGAAATTAGAGTAGCTTTTCAGCAGTTTATAAAACAGGTCTTATTTTTCTGACTATTAAGAATGGTATGAACTGTGTATGTTAATTCAAAAGAAAACTGTCTGTGGAAGACGGGAAAGAATAAGCTGGCAAAATCCTCTTCTGACCAAATAATTGAGAGATATCAAGGAACAGATATACCAGAGTTATTAGCTTTTATGACTTTGCCTTCTGTGCAATCTAGCTGTAAAATAACTTTTGCACAGAATATGAAAAGTCCATGAACACAGCCAAACAACTGGTAGGATGAAATGTGATAAATCTCTGAAAACAGAAGCAGTTTCCTTCACCCTGGGAGAAGGCCACATCTCTGTGAGGATATGATTTTAGGCAAACAAAGTAAAGAAACATTCATGTAATGTGTTGTTTTGCTGAGGTTTTTAAGGCCTTCCTTTTTCTCCAAATTCTTTTATTTTACTGAAAAAAACCCCACATAGTGTAATTTATAACCCACTAATCTTACCCTCAAAAAGAAAGCTGAAAGAACCCAAATTCTATGAGATCTGATACAAGTTACTGTAGCTAAGGTAGGAATTGGAGAGCCACATTCTCTAACTCTCCTCTGAGTAAAAATTAAAGTATAAAAGTGGATACCTAGAGGTATAAACTCAGAAACAAAATGTCAGCTGTCATTCTGATATTGAGCTAATGAGATCAATTCTGTGAAATTTTCAGCAATCATGTACAGATATTTTACAGAAGAAACATCTCCTTAATTTTAATTGTAATTTATTGACAATTTAAATAATATATAGACTATAAATTCTAGGGAATGTGTTGTAAGACATGCAGAGGAAAATAAAGTTTAGTAACAGCAACATTCCAAATTAAGATACAAGCACAGCACAGCCCATTTAGTTCCTCCTTCTATGGCATCCTTGTCATTCCAAAAATATCAACCTACTGTATTTTTTAGCCTCACCTCTAGGGAGTATCATCCTTACATTTGACCTTTTGTTGGCATCTGCATTTCCTTCTGCCAGATCACTGTGTATTCCTGGGACAGACTAAACTAAGGAAAACAAATGAATTGGAAACAGGAAATCCAGAGTTATTAAGATTGCCCCTCAACAAAAGACTGTTTTCTGCACAGAAAGCATTCTTCCTATGTGCAAAATCTCTAGCTCTCTTGTTCTATTTGCTGAGGCTGTATTTGACTTAAAGAACTTCTGTGGTACTTGTTTGTGCAGCACATTTCTGAGGCTTCAGAACTGACTAGAATTTATTAGGCAAATAGCCCCTATTGTAGGTGTAATTCAGCCATTAAATAGTGCAATTAGCCATCATGTCTCATCAGTCTTGGTCCATTTGTTTGGAAGTACAATAAAAGCAGACACAGGGAGAAACAACTCCATTTAGATTCCAAGCAATATCTATGTTTTCCAATACACTTTTCCACATGATTTTTCACCATAGAGAAGTTGGTAAAAACTCTGCTAGCCCCAGAGTGGTCAACTGTAGCTAAATCTTTCAGGGACCTGTCCTAAGTGGTACAATAACATTTTTCGGAGGAGTAAAAAATCATCCTGGATTGAAAAATATCTCTACATAAAGGCAGAGAGCGGATGACATGGACTAAAATTACATGGAAAGTACATGTTAAAGGAAACATGGAAAAAAAACCCAAACGAGACAGATGAGAGAAACTAATTTAGGAAGTTTGGTGACAAGAATCTTTTTGCAGTGACTAGTTACACTTTCTCATGTAATTCTCATGCAGTCTTCTCTGATTCTCATGACAAATGTGTGAACTTTTAATTCTGGGTCATCATTAACATCTGTCCTTCTGACATACACCAAAAGGTAATTTAAAGGTCCAGTGAGGCAGTGTGTGCATTGATATGCTTACCTGAAAGTGAAGTTATTTTGCCTTCAGCCAAACAGAAAGGAATAGTTCAGTAATATATTTTACATTTTAAACTTAATTTATGTTGACATATGACACATGCCTTGAAATGGCTGTCTTTGTGATTATAAGTACAAAATTGTTGTCCCTTTTAAAACAAAGAGATGCTGACACGACATTGTGGACCTAAGTTTTTGGGCCAGAAGTAATATGCTATCAGTACCTACCCAACGGGTGCCTGAGAACTTTATGTTTTCATTTAGCTTTCCTAGAGACGAGAACACATGATAAACCTATCAGAGCTACCATCCCTCACCCTCGCCTGGCAGCCTGGGTGATAGAGCCTGCTTTACATTCCAACACAAGACAAATTAGAGTGCACTGTGCTCAGGCTTCATGCTCTCTTCTTGCCAAGGAAGTAATTCATCTCTTCACGTTGATTGAGCGATACTGAGCGGTGTGTTGGGGAAGCAGGGGAGGAGGATGGAGTCGAAAATCATGGGGAGGGAAGGCAAGTAAGAAGAACACTAGAAAGGATTCAGACTAAGGTACCGACTAAGGAATTCAGAGCCTCATAACCAGCCCCAGGTGAAAAAACATGATCATATGTAGAGGCAGAATAAAAGGTAAAAACAAATTCTCAAAAATGCATTTCCATTATTTAAAAATTTAATGTGTTTCTAGAATCAGGTTAATCCAGAGTACGAAGGGGAAGAAATTGCAAGATGTAGGTAGTACACCTACCTACAAAAAAAGGTGTCTGAATTGCTTGAAAAATGACTCTGGGAAAGGATTCATTTAACTCATCATTATTCAGGCTATACTGTAGACAGCTGCCAAATGACTGAGTGTACGGCACCACAACCAGTTACCCTGGACACCACCTCTGATTTCACTGGAAATTATGAACAACCTACTGCTGACAGCCTTGATTATCTTATCTACCCCGAAAAGGGACGTGTCCACTCCCTTTGTCATCTATATTTCAGATGTGCACAAACATACGGTACTGGCATCTGCAGAGTTCATAGACCACAAAGTATTTTGAATCACAATTCCTTCAGCTTTAAAGACAGATTGAAACATGGACTGATTAAAAATTGAAATAATTTTTATCCTTCAGATTTCAAGTCTCACATAAGGTAACAATTTTCTTTAAAAAAATTGCAAATACATAGTAGTCAATAAAATAATAAATACAATCTGGCCCTCTAAGCACTCCTTAAAAAATGTATTATCCTGGTACTCTCATGAATTTAGAGGACAATAGAATGTGCTGTGTATCCCCTCAATCACACTGTTCCTGTTAACACAGAATTTGCTCATACTGACCTGGGAAGGCAATACATTAAAAAGCTATCATTTATTTCCACAGCACATTTTCTGTTTTACAATCTAGAAAGTGTTCTGACCACGGAGCTAAGCACTTTTCAGTAAGGTTTAAGCCATTTAATGGAATTTCTATTATGCTGCAAGAATGAGCATTTTAAGACTATAAGTTTTCATATAATTCAAAGCAATATTTTAGATATGACAGGCTTATTTTTTTCCCCTAAATATTACTTCATCGTGTAAATCTTGTATTTTGGCAATGATTCTATGAAATTTGGCAACTTCAGTACATCATGAAGCCTCACAGTAAAACAAAGATGCACCCCTTGGCTACTGCTAAGGTTAAACCTGTTTCCTTACTGAAACACACAGTACAGCGTATTTGAAGGCTTTCATGGCCGTTACTACCATCATCAATCAATTTCCAAAC